>JAKSZP010013381.1:0-127569 GCA_022478985.1 Massospora cicadina
CCTCGATTTTTGAAGATGATCCTCCAAATTGGTCCAGTATTTTCAGAGTTATTCGCGAACAAACATAGAATAAAAAGAAAAATTGGAAGTACCATTTACCAAATGGTAAAAGCTTAAGAGCATGATAATATCTTTCAGCCGCCAGATAAATGAAACATTATTATGGTTACTGACTTACTGATTGTTTCTTTTGCGCAAATATTATCATGTTTTCTATATAACTAATATTTAATATATAACAAAAATATTTACTATATAACAATTATTATCATGTTAATATATTTACTATACAACAAACATTATATGTTAAATATGTATCATTCTACTATATATCACCTCTCACGAGTAGCTCTACTATTAGTTGCGGCAGTAGTGATGATGATGTCAAGCGTCACACGTTACCCGAAAGTTTCAAATGATGTCCAGCTAAAAGACATTATCATGTCAAAAAAAACATCATACAGGTCGAATTGATAACTTCCTTTTTCAAAGTCGATTAAAAACCTGATGAATTGAATTTATATCACCACTAGCCGATTTACCCGTGCTTCGCTATGGTGTCTATAAAATTTCAGATTTTCAATTTATTAATATAGATTTAATATTACAGAAACAAAACCACTCAGCCAAATCTAATTGCTCAATCGAATCAACCAAAAACCACCAACCAATCAGGTAAACCTAACTGAACTTATCAAAACAACCAATAACTAATCACCCCTCAAAACTAAACTATGTCCTATCAACTCGACCAAAAGCCATTAACCACTCGGCCAAACAAAATAAACCTATCGAATCAATCAAATAACACCAAACTGCTACCCGAAACATATCTTTATACTTAAAATCAATGAGTATGTGACATATCTTCCAAACTACTAAATCAACTTCTACTTAACTTGCCCAAAGTATTTTATTAAATAAGTGAACCAAATTAGGCAGGTTTTTAAAATATATAAACCTAACATCCAGATACCCATGCTTCGCTACAGTATTTAAAGTTTATCAGATGATAAGCTCACATTGTAGCCTATAGGCTGTGCCAACACTACTCTCGAGCCACTCAGATTAACAGCTCCACTGTTGCTCTCGTGGCTGGTGAGTTGATTATCCTAACTACTTAATCTACTTAAACTCTAATACTGATTTTTGTTGAGTTTCAGGTGAGCAATTTGGTGAATTATTGGATAATTTTTGCCTATTCTCACCCACTCACCCAAATAGATTGAACCCATCAGGCTCGATAATTTCAGATATGATCTTATTTGCCAATTCTCACCCACTCACCCAAATAGATTAAACTTATCAGACTCGATTATCTTCAGGTGAGCAATTTGGTGAATTATTCAATGATATTTGTCAATCTTCACCCACTCGCCCAAATAGATTGAACCCATCAGGCTCGATAATTTCAGATATGATCTTATTTGCCAATTCTCACCCACTCACCCAAATAGATTACCCTATCAGACTCGAAGGTTTCAGATATCATTCAGTCAATAAGTCAGTGAATGTGTTTTATTAAGTAGATAATTCACCAAATTACTCACCCAAAACTATTTTTGTTATATAGAACTTAACCACAATTTTTACCCAATTAGTTATATAACACTTACCTATGAATTCTACCCAGTAAAATCATAATTCAAGCTCCACTGATAAGCTTGCCATAAGGTATTGTTGTAGTTTGATTTATTAAAGCTTTTTTAATAAAATTAGTTATATAAACCTTAACTACAAAATTCTATCCAATCAAATCATCTCCACAATCTAAGCTCCATTGATAAGCTTACCATAAGTTATTACAGTTTGATTTATTAAAAGCTTTTACTAAAATTGATGATATATAAGTATCATATTTTTAGTACATTCTACTCAACTTTTGATATTTACCTAAGTATCATACTAAAATTTAAAGGTATCAAAGCACTGATTATTTTAGTGATATTACCCCTGCTTAAATTACAGAATTATAATTTCAATGAAAAGGGAAGCGCTTTGATATTTTTAGTTATTATTTTGGATTTAGGTTTAACACTCACTAGATAGTTTATCTATAGTTATAGTTATAGCTATATACTCAACTTGCTGACCTCCATCTAACTAGCTGATTTGATTAATCTATCTAATGATTTTGAGTATAAAATTGATAATTATTTTAATTTTTCAAGTTTTAATTAATTAATATAATTATTATTTGATTTCTATTTTTCAAGTTTTAATTCCTTAATTTACTTTATATTTGAATTTATAGTTATAGTTATAGCCATATACTTAACTTGCTGACCTCTATCTATCTAGCTAGTTTGATAGTTCTATCTAATATTTTTAGTATAAAGTTGATAGTTATTTTAATAAAATATAAATTAATAAATTGAAAATCTTTAATTTTATAGACACTGTTGCGAAGCACGGGTAAATCGGCTAGCCTACTTAATAACACATTCACTGACTGACTGACATCTGAAACCTTCAAGCCTGATGGGTTCAATCTATTTGGGCGAGTGGGTGAAGATTGACAAATATCATTGAATTATTCACCAAATTGCTCACCTGAAGATAATCGAGTCTGATAAGTTTAACCTATTTGGGTGAGTGGGTGAGAATTGGCAAATAAGATCGTATCTGAAATTATCGAGCCTGATGGGTTCAATCTATTTGGGTGAGTGGATGAGAATAGGCAAAAATTATCCAATAATTCACCAAATTGCTCACCTGAAACTCAACAAAAATCAGTATTAGAGTTTAAGTAGATTAAGTAGTTAGGATAATCAACTCACCAGCCACGAGAGCAACAGTGGAGCTGTTAGTCCGAGTGGCTTGAGAGTAGTGCTGGCACAGCTTATAGGCTACAATGTGAGCTTATCATCTGATAAACTTTAAATACTGTAGCGAAGCATGGGTATCTGGATGTTAGGTTTATATATTTTAAAAACTTGCCTAATTTGGTTCACTTAATTAATAAAATACTTTGGGCAAGTTAAGTAGAAGTTGATTTAGTAGTTTGGAAGATATGTCACATACTCATTGATTTTAAGTATAAAGATATATTTCGGGTAGCAGTCTGGTGCTATTTGATTGATTCGATAGGTTTATTTTGTTTGGCCGAGTGGTTAATGGCTTTTGGTCGAGTTGATAGGACATAGTTTAGTTTTGAGGGGTGATTAGTTATTGGTTGTTTTGATAAGTTCAGTTAGGTTTACCTGAGTGGTTGGTGGTTTTTGGTTGATTCGATTGAGCAATTAGATTTGGCTGAGTGGTTTTGTTTCTGTAATATTAAATCTATATTAATAAATTGAAAATCTGAAATTTTATAGACACCATAGCGAAGCACGGGTAAACGGCTAGTATGAAAGAATTTGAAAATAGTCAATATGCAAGTATGGCTTTATGGTGTTCTTATCTCCGAAACCCCAGCTAAAGTATATATTGAGGGGATGTATACCAAAGCGAGGCATAACTTATTGTCTGGCTTTGAAATCTAAAGCCAATAAATTTATCATTGGCGGCGCTATAAATGACGAGCTTGAACCTGAGAATGATTCTCCAGTTATCTCTCACCGGTACTTTGGTCCAGTAAGGTTCTTTTAAATTTTATTGTTTGCTCTGGTACATGGTTGCTCTTGTATCTAAATTTTAACTGTCGGGTTGATTTTTGTTTTTAAAAGTAAACTGCTCATTCTTTAAAAATCAATATTTTAGTTGCCCTTTGTACAACTTGAATTTGAGTTATAAATTGTGCTCTAAGGATCTGTTGGATAGTTCATTTTCGGTTTCTTTTTGATAGTTTTTGGTCTTAAAATTCTCCTTTCCTTTTCTCTTAAGTATTTTAATCGAAGGGGTTATCTGATCATCTTATCTATGCATCCGAAAAGTTTACGCTTCAGTGTTAAAGTTGTGTCATAAAATGTTGTTTTAAAATAATACTTTAACCTGGTTGGTTTGGTCTAAGAAATGTTTATCAAGATTTTTGAGGACATTCTATGAAGTAATTCTCATCCTTTTACTTTTAGAAAAGCAACTTTGTTGATTTTAAGCGCATTCAAGTGGTTGGAGGACAAGGTGGTGATGGCGCGGTTAGTTTCCTTCGAGATATATATACACCGGACGGGCCACCCAATGGGGGCAATGGGGGCCGCGGAGGGGATGTTGTTATAAAAGCGTCTAAAAATGAAAGCTCTTTGTCAATAAATGGTTACGTTTGTGCAGGAAAACGCGGGAAACATGGGATGGGATCTTCTCTGCATGGGCAGCGTGGTGATGATCTTGTGATCACGGTTCCGGTTGGGACCGTAGTGAGGGAAACCGATGCACCCAGTCAAACCGATACAGGCGAAGAGACCAGTTCGTCGTATGGCGCACAAGTGGGTGAACTAGAAACTGATTACTTTAAACACTTTAAAGTTTATCCCTCGTATAAAAAGGAAGCCACTTATTTCCCAGCTCCTTACAAGCCTCGAGCGAAAGGACCTTCAACCAAACTTTATCTTGATTTAGATCAAGAGGGAACGCATATTGTGGCGAATGGTGGTAGGGGCGGATATGGAAACCCACATTTCCAATTCTCGAGACGATCGTTCGGCATTAATCGCCGAGCGTGGGTTCAAAGGGGAAATCAGATACCTTGAGTTGGAGTTCAAATCGCTTGCTGACTGCGGGATGGTAGGCTTACCCAACGCTGGGAAGTCCACCTTCTTGGGCGCCGTGTCAAATGCTCATCCAAAAATTGCCCCTTACCCATTCACAACTATCAATCCTTACCTTGGTACCATTGATTACCCCGACCTATTCCAGGTCACTCTGGCAGACATCCCTGGCTTGATCCCTGGTGCCCACCTTAACCGTGGCCTCGGCCACTCCTTCTTGCGCCATATTGAGAGGTCTAAGGCCTTGGTTTATATCATTGATATATCCCTGCCCACTCCTCACTTGGATTTCCAGGCCCTGAAATTAGAGTTGGAGCTTTACAAGCCCGGCCTTAGCCAGAAGCCTTCGCTTATTATTGCCAACAAAGCCGACTTGCCTACAGTTGGTCCTCACACTCTGCACCAATTCAAGTCCCTTTTACCTCCAGGAGTCAAGGTTGTCCCTGTTTCTGCCAAATTGGCCAAAAATGTCCTCAGTGCCACCCTAGCTATGCGCCGCCTTGTTGAATCCTCATTATAAAGCTCACATTTAAAGCTGCTTCTGCCTTGCATATTATCTCCATTTCAGTCCCTGTTAAATTAATTTTGCTTTAAATTTTACTATTTGGTGTTGAAACTTGTAATCTTTTGATATTGTATATTATTTCACTTAACCCAAGAACTTAACCTTCCAACTTACTCAAAAGAACCTAACCTTTCTAATTTGATAAAATATTCAACAAAAATGAACCTCACCCTGATAATTATTAGGTTCTGCATTATGAAAGTTTTACTTTAGGAAGGATAAGCCTTGGTTAGATTATCAATTTTTATAGTAGCAATGACCAAAATTAAATTTTTATATACATCATGTTACAGATGGCCTAGCCGGCTGATTTGAAATATTCCTAGTTCCTTTTAAAATACAAAAACTGATGAGGACTTCAACTTGCTTTTACAGGAAGGAAGTTAGCTGAATAATAATACTAGTATAATAAAAATGTGGAGAGAGAGAACTTTATCGACCAAGTCATGGCAATAGATAAATTTGCTTAAGTTGAAAGCCTTATAATATATTTTACTGAAAGTATAATAAAAATACTGAAGGAAATATTAGCTAATACTACATCTTTGGATTTAAGTCATAATCTATTTACTGAGAGGAAGGATAGGTGTCAACCCAACTTCAAAGTATAAAACTGTTGATATGATATATAGTTATGCATTTTTGTAAGAATAAAAATGATTTTAAAGTATATAAACTGTTTATGGTTATGTTTTATGGCATCTGGGTCTATTTAAAAAGTGAAAGTGTATTATGTTTAATTTCAGGTTAATCAACAAAAGCTCTCATTAAAATTTCTATAATCACCATAGTTTATATCTAAGTATTAATCTATGACTAGTAAGAGGCTAAAAAGTTAGATGTTGAGACTCATACAATTGGTCTTAGAAAGTTTTATGTTTGGAAAGCCAAGCCCCTAACTATTAAAGCTCCACACGTGTAAGGCTTATCAGTCTGTGAATGACTATTATATTCTTAAAGCTTAGGCTATTGATAAATGTTTAGTATAAGTCTTAGATATTCTGAAACTAAATTATTTCTTGTTTAATAGTAGACTATCTATAAATATTGTAAAGGGTTTTCAACTTATAATTCCAGCTATATCTTAATCTATAACCAAAAGTTTTAAAAAATTGCTACCAAAGCAATAGCAAATCTAAATAAATTAACAATCAGAATTACCAGGTGTAATTTTACCTCTTAAATATTATCTTGTAGTAATTTAGTTTCAATCCTGAGTGGGTTAAGATAATGCATCCATAAACTAAAAAACTCTATTATAATATAAGGTGTTTATAAAGCTTAAGTAGGGTACATATTGCATGGAGATATTGATATTAACAGTTAGCTTATAAAGACACTATACATAAAGGTATAAATAGATATATAGTTTATATACAGCACAGTTTTTATTTTTAAATTTAATAAAGCATTAAAATTGTCAAAATTCATACCTATATTCTAGTTAAGATACAGACTGCAAAAAATAGCCTTTAGAGTACTTTATCACAACTTCATGCAATTACAGCAATATAAACACCGTTATTCTCTATGAGGCCAACGTGACAGTATGTTTGAGGTCAGGGAAGCCAGGGTTAGCTTATAAGTTTATATATCTGGCTAGTTTTCTAAAGCAGCATTAGTGTCATGGTTGGGAAATGACATCATAATTAGCCCAACGTTAAAGGCAAAATAGCATGTCAGGAGGCCAAGTAGGTGAAGTTGGCTGGCCTCCCTGACCCCAAGCATACCATAGATCAACGCTGGGTTAAGGCAAAGTATGCTCAGGTTGGTTCTAAGGATGAAGAGAAGTTCAGCCTGTATAACAGCAGGTGCATTAAAATGAACTAGCTTTGCAATAAACAAAAACAGTTTGCTTTGGTTTTTAGGTGAACAGGGTCTTGAAACCCATTTGGTTTTCAAACTTTCTAGCTCAGGTCAGCCACTCCTATAATCAATTACCCAAGTATAGTCAATTACCAAGTACAGTGTATTGCCCAATGGAAGTGTGCACCTATTGGTGCACCTCAGCTTAGACCCACTTCCTTTGATTGATTGTTTTCCCAAAATCCCTTAAATTCCTCATTTCAAGACCAATCTCTCCCATTGGCTGACTTCCCTTAAAATAAAACCCCTCATTAAGTACACCATTTTGTATTTATATTATCTTGGATGATCTTGTGCATGGAACTTTTCAAGAGGGTCTCATGTAACATTAACCATTTAATTTTAAATACACTAAATCTATCCACCCATGCACTGTTGGCCCACCCAGGTTCCCTCCAGCCTAGGGCGCCTATACACTACCACTCAGTGCACCGCGTTGCTACTTTTTGGTTACTACCTCTAATGATAACCATACTCAATCTCAGTTACTGCAGTTCTAGCACCCTCTGCAGGGCTCTAGTGTCCTTGCTACTAGTGGCTAGTTTCCTAGCAATGGCTCTGTGCACCATGCCCCACCACACTGGAAAAAGGAGAGTTATAGACACTCTCCTTACATTTATTTGACCAACACTTTGATTTTACATGCATGAACTTTTTCCATGTGGGACTTTTGCAAAGTGCACATGGTGTACACCAGCAGGTGGCCATGGTCACATTGGGGCACACCCCTGTTTTTGCATTTTTCTAAGGTTTGGAGCATTCTGGCATAATTCTTGCTATCTCAGACCAGAAAGTACTCACGCTTCTTGCCTGTACCTGGTGAATATAGATGCTTTGCAATCTGTGAGCCATGATTCCCTAACTTTTCACCAAATTTAATAAAATTGATACCAAAAGATCTTTTTTTTCTCAGCAACGCATTCAGATGGTGCAGATGGGATCACTGACAAAGATTCTGGTGGTGTTGGCCTTAGATAATGTTGTAAAACCCATCACTGAAAAGGGCATAAGGTCATTCACAACTGAAAACACATTTTATAACAAGGTTGCCATCACTGCAACTAAACCACACCTATTCTCTTACAGCTTTGATGAAGAACCCATTCCAGTATATGAAATTCGCCCTGAGAACCCCTCTTGACCCCTACCATGTTCCACAGAAATTAGGAGGAGGAAAAGAAAATACTTTTAAGATATAAAAACTTTTATGCAGTTGCTGAAGATATGGTGAGATATGTGGCCTCAGCAGTAAGAATGGCCAACTATTTCTCCATTTTTAGCAAAAATATACCCTGGGGATGTAAACATCCCTGAAGCAGAATTTGGTGGTGAAGTGTTGGCATTATCTGCTATAAATAAAGATCATTTGGGTTATTTTCTACTGACTGCTACTCTTTTATCCTCTATAGAGAAAATCAGCACCACTATTTTGGTGGATACTAGAGCCTCTGAAAATTTTATGGACCAAAGCCTAGCCAGCTACCTTTGTAAGTCCAGGGGAATGTCCCCTGTGTGTCAATTGGGCCCTCTTCCTATTTCCAAGCAAAAGGCTCCAAAGAGGGTAGCTGTACCCCTCATCACCCAGGGTGATCTTGCCCACATGGTAGATGAGCGCTGGGTTACAGTTCTTTCTCTTCAAATTTCTCCCCCAGTGCCCACATTCACCTCTCCTAAAATGTTGCATCTGATCAGAAAATTTGTGACAAAATTGCTAAAATGAAGTCAATCAGTCCAAAAATGAGTGGAAATGAGCCTGATGATTGGGATCCACATAATCAAAAAGGAATGAAGATTGACTCATCAGCTGGAATCACTGATGGTTTTGATTTGGCCAACACTGCAATCATCAAAATTAACCCCCTCCTAAAATTGTCAGGGATGATTTCCAATGTGCAGGTAGCAGCATTGAACACCATCAATGATAGTTTGAAGCTCCCTTCTGGCAAATCGGGCATTGCAGCTGATGCAACACTTTTAACTGAACAAATGGCCCAGCAACTGGGCACAGGTGGGTTGGGCATCCTGAACCTGTTCTCAACCAATTGGGACTGCCCCTATATGGGGTGGCCTTGGGGTATCCCATTGCTCATCGGGCTATATGCCATTGCACCAAAAGCTGGAAATGCAGTCAAGTCTCAGTTTGGGTATTTAAGGTTAAACTGACAGCAACTCAGCCTGCCACTGACTCCTTTGATGTCAGTTCCCAGTGAGCTTATCTGTCCTCATTTCCAAATAATTTGCTGGTTAGGTTGAACTTGAGGGACCTGATCCTGGCTTGTTTTCTCTCCAATCAACCACTATTTAATCAGTTGCATTGCGCTGAGGAAATTGTTGGTCAATTTTCTTCCTTAAATTTTCCATTAAAAACCTTTCCCAAAATTCAGTTTTTTATGTTGAAAAATAAACTGCCTTTTCCACCAACACTCATGCACCTCTCAGGGTTAACGGCCATAAATGTCTGGTATTTGATCATGTGCCTGTATGAGATCCTGGCTCACTGGCAGTTATTGGTGAAACTACTTTCCAGTTTCAATTCATTGTACCAGCAGCAGTGCCTTTGGCATTCTGGTTTGCTATTTGGGTGCTCCACGCCTAGGCTGACAGGCCAGTCTAATTATTAATTGCTGTTTGCCTGATATAATCAACCAACCATTATTCCTAACCATTTCCGCCTTTCTCATTGATATTGGCGCAGCAATGTTCCCTTCTTTGCAGCTGAACCAGGTTGTGGAGAAAATTTTCCCTGTCCATAATAGCCAAGTTCCACTCAAAATTTCAAATATGTACCCCATAGTTGCCACAGCTACTGTGCCCATGTCAGTATGTTCTGACTAACTGACTTGCAACAAACTTACTCCCCTATGAACCTAGTGGTTTCCCCCAACCCCACTACCATCTCTTTGGTATCACTGGATTCATACACAACTACAAATAAAGAGAACTTCACTTACTTCTTATTATCCATGAAGATTAGTGTTGGGCCCCATCATGTCTCCTTTGAGGCCCTGGTGGATACCAGAGCTGCAGGCAATTTTATGAGTGATGAACTGGCCCAACAATTGGAACTTGACCTGGATGTAGGCCCTTTGGTGATGGTTGCATTGTCAGCCTCCTAAGCCTCATACCTGGTTCACCAACCAGTTACATTCTCAATACACCAGTTCTGCTTCTGTGATCAGTTCTTTGCAATGCCAAACTTGGTGTTCTGGTTATCTTAGGAGCTGGTTGGTGGCATCAGCAACATGTTAAGATCCATCTAGAGTCAAATACGCTGTCTTTTTCCAATGATCAAACTGAGGAGAATTCCCTTTAGTTAATACTCTCAAGAAAGCCCAAGGTTGTAGTTCCATAACTTCTTTCATTTCCCCCTCGGGCCTCACGTCCAATTTTCCCAAAGAATTGATGTGCTACCAGAGTATTTTCGATTCAGAGAAGGTGGACCAACTCCCCTTCACACCCAATTTGACTGTGGATTCTGTACAATAGTACAGTTGGTGAATATCAACTGCCCATTGTATCTCCACACAGCAAAGGAGGAGGAGGCACTCAACACTTGGTTGGATGATATGCTGAAAAAAGGGTGGTTGTTTAAGGAGACATTGCCAGTCACATCTCCCATTGTCTTCACTAAAAAAGCTGATGGTTCCATCTGTCCCTGCGTGGATTGTGGACATTTAAACAAAGTCACGGTTCACTATCCCTACCCCTGCCTTTAGAGCAGATGATAAGCCTAGCAATTGACAATCTCAGGTGTTCTCTAAGCTGGATCTTGTCAACGCCTTTAACCAGATTTGGATAATGGAAGGGCAAGAATGGTTAGCAGCGATCCTGATGAAGTGAGGCATTTTCCAATTCCATGTAATGCCCTTTGGGCTGAAAAATGACCCCGCTACATTTCAACATATGATCAACAATGTACTGGGTGACCTCTAGTTTACTTGTGCAGTTGCTTATATTGATGATATTCTGGTTCACTCCCTGACTCCCAAACAACATGCTATCAACTTGGAAGCAGTCATGGCTGCTTTGCATAAGGTGGGCTTGTTTTTTAAGCCTTCTAAATGTGAGTTCTATAAGGAGGGATTGAACTTTCTCAGGAACCTCATCCTTAAGGGTGGTTACGCAATTCCCCCTAATAAGTTGGATGCTATTTGGGAATAACCCACCCCAAAAACCCAGAAACAATTGTGGAGTTTCTTGGGAACCATTATTTTCCTTAAGAAAATTTCCCCAGCCCTTTTCCAGTTGGCAGCCCTGCTCCACCCCCTCACCGGCAAGAACATACCATTCTGTTAGATGCCCAAATGCCAGCAGGCATTTGAGTCAATCAAGGAAGTGTTTTATCCCCTCCCTCCTGAAACACGTGAATCCTACAAAACTGTATATTGTCACATGCGATGCCTCCTCAGTGGCAGTAAAAGCAGTGCTGCTTCAAGAGCATGAGGGCTTGGAGCATCCAGTCATTTATTTTTCCCGGAAGTTTACATCTATGGAACAATCCTGGGCCATTTATGATAAAAAGTTGGCAGCTGTAGCATGGGCATTAACTTATTGGTGGTACCAGCTACAGGGTGCCCAGCATGAGTTAACTGTTTGCATGGACCACTAAGCTCTCTTATATTTCTGTAAACCTCAAAATTGGCTCATCAACAAGCCCAAACCTATCAGGACTTGTGCAGTTTCAATTTCAAATACAGTAATGTGAAAGGTGCACTCAACGTACTTCCCAATTTTCTCAGCCTAAACTCCACCCATTGTCCCATGGATTCAGAAGAAGTGGACCTCATTATTGTGATTCCCGCTGCCCAAATTTTGTTGATTGTTTCCCCCATCATCTCTTCCACTTCCCTTGCCCCCGATGCCCCACTTGTTGTTCAGGTCTTATCCAGCCAAATGGCCTGCCCTGAAGGGGTGGAGTTGTATGAGCAATTGACCCTTCATAATCATAAACACTCTCTGTACTCCTTGGTGGAGGGACTCATCTATTTTGGGCTAAAAATTTGGGTTCCCCCTCTTTTCTGAGCTGAGGTATTTCATGCACATCATGACCCTCCCACAATTGGCCATCCGGGCAACAAAAAATGCATCAAATTGATAAAGTGGACCTATAACTGGGTGGGCTTAACTAAGGAAGTTCTGGTTTGGATTGCTGATTGCGTTACCTGTGCTCAGGCAAAGTCAGACTACTCAGGAAGAAAGGGACTCCTACACCCTTTACAACAGGTGGAGGGTTTATGGACATTGGTGTCTGTGGACTTTATTTTCAAACACCCCAGTTCCAATGGGTTTACAGCAGTGATGATGGTGGTTGATCATTTCACCAAATTTTCCCTTTTTATTCCCTGTACTTCCATGATCACATCTGAAGAGACCACTCAGCTCTTTGTATGCCATGTGTTCTTGATGTTTGGTCTCCCACAGGAGATTATCAGTGACTGTGGACCCCAATTTACAGCGCAATTTTGGAATGGGCTTTTATCCATCCTGAAAATCACCCCCTGTCATTTCACCGCTTATCACCCCCAGTCCAATGGACAAACTGAGCGGTTTAACCAAATTTTGGAATAGTATTTGCACTGTTACGCTTCAGCCACCCAGGATACTTGGGCTGATGACCTCCCTCTCACCCAATTCGCCTATAACAATTGTACTCACGCCTCTACAAGGTTTTCTCCCTATGAAGCAACATTAGGTTATAACCCCTTCTTTTTGGTCAGTCCTTGTATACACCCAGAGGTTCCTGCTGCCACAGATCACGTTGAGAATATCCGGTCAACCCAGTCCTTAGTGCAGGAGCACCTCACAATGGCTATTGATGATTATACATGGTTTTCAGATTGCAAACAGCTTCCAGGTTATGATATCATGGTAAGCTCTCACGTCATGTTGGACACTCGCCATCTGCGGATGCTGGTACCATCCAAAAAGTTTGCAAGCAAACATTTGGGTCCCCACCTGATGGAGGAAGACTTGGGCAATGGCGCTTTTTGGTTGAAACTGCCAGCTCATTAAAACAGCATCCCATCTTCCCTGTGTCTCAGTTGTCCCCATTCAAGGGGATCATCCCGTTAAACCCAAACCTATTGTGATAGCGGATGCAGAAGAAGCTGAGGTGGAAAACATCTTAGCGTCCCACAAATCCTGGCAGTCATTCCAGTATCTCATGGCCTGGAAAGGGTATACAGCTTATAAGAACAGTTGGGTTAAGGCTCGCAATTGTGCTAACTGCATGGAGCTGGTTGATGCGTTTCACAAATCTCACCCCAACGCCCCCATCCCCCCAAAAAGTCACAATGGTCATGGCGATCAAATTACCCAAGGCACAAAAAAATGTGGCCCTGATGCAGTTTCCTGGCGGCAGTGCCCTTCCTTTGGAAAAAGGAATGGGTAATGTAAGTCATGGGGAATGTCCCCTGTGTGTTGATCAGCCCTTCTTCCCATTTCCAAGCAAAAAGGCTTCAAAGAGGGCAGCTGTACCCCTCGTCACCCATGGTGATCTCACCCACATGGTTGACGAGTGTTGGGTAACAGCTCTCCCTCTTTGAATTCCTCCCCCAGTGCCCACATTCACCTCTCCCAAATTGGTGCATATGATCAGGGAAATTTGTGCTGAAATTGCCAAAATGAAGTCGATCAGTCTGAAAATGAGTGGAAATGAGCCTGATGATTGGGATCCACATAGTCAAAAAGGAATGAAGATTGACTCATCGGCCAGAATTGCTGACAGTTTCAATTCAGCCAACACCACGATCATCAAAATTAACCCCCTCCCAAATTTGTCAGGGATGATCCCTGACATGCAGGTAGTAGCATTGGACACCATCAACTATAGTTTGAAGCTCCCTTCTGGCAAATTGGGTGTTATGGCTGATGCAATGCTTTTAACTGAATGAATAGCCCAGCGACTGGGCATGGGCAGGTTGGGCATCCTGAACCCATTCCCAACCAATTGGGACTGCCCCTATGTGGGGTGGCCTTGGGGGATTCCTAATGCTCATCAGGCTAGATGCCATTGTGCCAACCACCAGAAATGCAGTTGAGTCTCAGTTCAGGCATTTGAGGTTGAACTGACAGTGACTCAGCCTGCCACTGACTCCTTTGATGTCAGTTCCCAGTGAGCTTATCTGTCCCCATTCCTGAATAATTTGCTGGTTAGGTCAAACTTGAGGGACCTGATCCTGGCTTGTTTTCTCTCCAATTGACCAATATTTAATCAGTTGCATTGCACTGAGGAAATTGTTGGTCAATTTTTCTTTCTTAAATTTTCTATTAAAATCTCCCCCAAAATTCAGTTTTTTATGTTGAAAAATAAACCACCTTTTCCGCTGACACTCACACACCCCTCAGGGTTAACGGCCATAATCATCTGGTATTTGATCATGTGCCTGTATGAGATCCTGGCTCAATGGCAGTTATTGGTGGAACTCCTTTCCATTTTCATATCCGTCATACCAGCAGCAGTGGCTTTGGCATACTGGTTTGCTGTTTTGGTTCTCTGGCACCTAGGCTGGCAGGACAGTCTAATTCTTACTTACTGTTTGCCTGACAACCTTGAACTGAGTTATGTACCAGGTGGTATGGCTAGAAGAGGGGCTTCCCAAGGTATTCCCACGCTGAATATTCAGGGTTTAGTGGACTATTAAGTTGGCGCATATCATTTGTACAACCACTTTCAAGCTATCAAAAACCTCTTGTACCCCATCATTTTGGGAGTAGAGTGGTGGCGAAAGTTTGATGTCAGGACTAACTTGAAAGAAAAAACCTATTTCTCAATTTGAAAAATGGTCACAGGTTGGTGGTTCCTTTGGCTGAAGCCAACTTTCAGGGCAATTTTCCCCAATGGCCCAATATTTACCCTCTCAGTCTTGCCCCGTTGCTGAAGCCCTCTGTGGAGGTTCCCTTACCTTTCTGTTTGGAGGGGTTGAAATCTTTGTCTGATGCAGCTTCAGCTAATGCACTACCTGATCATTTAGAGTTTGATTTTGAGTTCAAGCTCACTGGAGATCTGGTGCAAATATCTTTTTCATTTACCCATTGACTGTACAGGAGAAAGAGGATCTATATGTGTAGGTTAAAGAGAAGTTAGCCAAAGGCGCGATTTTTCAGTTTACCTCCCCTGTATGCTCCCCACTTCTCTTTGTGGAGAAGGCTGACGGAAGTTTATGCCCTTGCATAGCTTATGAGAATCTGAATAATGTTACTGTACCAGACCTCCATCCCATCCCTTTATACTCAGATTTTGTGCTATGTAGAGAAGGCTAAAGTCTTTTCCAAACTGGATTGTCTCAATGAGTTCAATCAGATCCGGATTAAGAAAGGACATGAGTGGTTAACCACATTCTGCACCAGAAAAGGGATTTTCCAGTTTCAGGTCATGCACTTTAGGCTTAAGAATGCCCCTGCTATCTTGCAACGCTGCATTAATGCAGCTTTGGGGGACCTGCTGGGAGTATGCGCGGTGGCCTACATGGATAATATTCTGTTGTTTTCCCCTGATCATGAGTTCCATGAAGTACACCTTTGGCAAGTGGTGGAGAGGTTAAAGGTAGCCTGCCTTACTCTGAAGGTCAGCAAATGTTAATTTTCTGGGCAACGTCATGTTTGACCAAGGACATATGATAACTCCAGCCAAGGAGAAGGCAATTTGTTAGTGGCCCACCCCCACTTCAGTCAAGGAATTGAGGAGTTTTTTGGGGATGTGTACGTTCCTCAAGAAGTTCATGCCCAATCTTTATGAGGTGGCAGCGCCATTGTATAAGGACAGTGGTGCAAAAGTGCCTCAGCGGTCCCCCATTTAAAGGACGCTTTCCAAGCAGTAAAATGCACTCTGTTGTCCGCGTCCATCCTTTGCCATGTAGATTCTTCATAAGAGTTCATTGTGTCTACTGATGCCTCAAACTTCGCCTTAGTGGCTGCCCTGTTACAAGTAGGCGAAGATGGTATAGAGCATTAGTGGTATTTTTCTAAGAAAATGTATTTTCCTGAGTTAAACTATGCTGTTTATAATAGAGAGTTACTAGCAGTGGTGGTGGCTCTGACTTATTTACATCACCACTTGCATGGCTCTTCCCAACCTTTCTGTGTACATACAGATCACCGTGACTTACTGTACTACCGCACTACTTATGTCCTAACTCCATGGCAGACCCATTGGCATGGAACCCTTGACCAATTTTCATTTTCTTATGAGTTCACCAAGGGCAAGTAGAATGGGTTAGCGGATGCCTTGAGCTGCAATCCTGGATTAGCTTCTGATCCAAAAGAGGTAGAGGTTCATAACACCCAGTTGATGATTCCACCAAGTTAGATTATGTCTCAACTTCCCTCTCCACCAGTTAATGGGCCAGCGCTCACTCCTCTAGAAAATGCGGAGGAATATGGTATGTTCAGAAAGGTAGTCCTTTCTCAGCTGTTATTGGACGAATATACTATGGTACTTGCTAAGAGCGCACTGAATCAGGAGTATCTAACCAGGGGTTATCATGTAAAGGATGAGATGGTGTGGTTTCAGGGATTCCTATGGGTTCCAGCTGGACCATTTCATCTGAAAATCATCTGGTAACATCATGACGAAATCACTGTTGGTCATCCTGGAAAGAAAAGACTTTGGAGTCAATTTGATGTACCTACAATTGGAAGGGCTTACCTGCTCAGGTGGGATGGTATTGTAAAGAGTGCCTGATCTGCAATCAAATGAAACCAAATTGACAACCTTTGGCAGGGTTGTTGGTACCAGTTCATAAGGCTGAGGCCCTGGACTTCCCTATCAGTGGATTTCATTGTGAAATTACCTGTCTCTGATGGGTATGATGCCATCATGGTGGTGGTAGACCATTTTACAAAGTTCGCCATTTTTATTCCTTGCAGAACAACAGAAACTGCGGCTGAGATGGCTAGGCTCTTCATCACCTATGTGTTTGCGCTTCACGGGGTCCCCCAAAAAATTTAGTGATTGGGGACCCCAGTTTACCTCTGTCTTTTTGTAAGAGTTGTGTAAGACTCTTCAGATCCGCCCCTGCCATTCAACTGCATATCACCCTCAATCAGATGGGCAGACTGAGCGAGTGAATCAGTGCTTGGAACAATTTCTGCGTTGTTACACCACCGCAGACCATTCAGATTGGGTTCCTAACATTCCTATAGCCCAGTTTAGCTACAACAACACTTTGCTTTCTTTGATCAGTTGTTCCCTGTTTTTTTTGCCAACCATGGTCTTAACCCCACCTTTAACATGGAGCCCAGCTAAAATCTAAAGTGAAAGCAGTAGTAGACTTTGCCAAGAATATCAATAAAGTACACCAGGGGGTTACTGAAAGTTTGGAGGTGGCAATGCAAGTATATAAGGAGAACGCTGATGATAGGCGACTAATGGGCCCAGTGTAAAAAGAAAGGGATCTCATGATGCTTGATGCTTATAACATCCCTATCAAGCAGCCATGCAAAAAGCTGGGACCAAAGATGATTGGCCCTTAACGCATTGTTAGAAAGGTGGGACACGCCTCATACCAGTTGGATCTTCCCTCTTCATTTTGGAGCTTTTTCATCTATCATGGGAGCAAATTGACGTTGTTTGAAGGCCCCCACCAGAGATTCCTGAGGCTTATCTCGTGAATGGGGTGCCAGAGTGGGAAGTGGAGGAAATAGTAGCCTCCTGCCAATTTAAAAGAAGGCTTGAGTACCTGGTATCCTGGATGGTATTTGATGCAGTGGAGAACAGTTGGGTACCAGCGTGTGACTGTGCACATGACCAAGACCTGATTGATGCTTTCCACAAGCATTTTCCTTCAGGCCAACAAATTTCAGTCAAAGAAAATCATTGCCACAATGAAGTTGGCCCCAGCCCACAATAAGTTTTCCTTGGCGCAAGTCCCTGGAGGGGTTGGAGCCCCAAAAGGAGGACAGATAATGTTATGATTGGGAAATGACATCATAATTGGGAATAACGTTAAAGAAAAAGCAGCATGTCAGGAGGCCAAGAAGGTGAAGTTGGCAGGACTCCCTGACCTCAAGCATACCATAGATCGACGCTGGGTTAAGGCAAAGTATGCCAAGGTTGGTCCTAAGGATGCAAGAAAAGTTTTGCCCTGTATAACAGCAGGTGTATTAAAAAAACTAGCTTTGTGGTAAACAAAAACGGTTTGCTTTGGTTTTTGGTGAACAGGGTCTCAAAACCCATTCGGTTTTTAAAATTTCCAGCTCAGGTCAGCCACTCCTACAATCAATTACCCAAGTATGATCAATTACCAAATACAGTGTATTGCCCAATGGAAGCGTGCGCCTATTGGTGCACCTCAGCTTAGACCCACTTCCTTCAATTGATTGTTTTCCCAAAATCCCTTAAATTCATCATTTCAAGACCAATCTCTCCTATTGGCTGACTTCCCTTATAATAAAACCCCTCATTAAGTACACCGTTTTGTATTTATATTATCTTGGATGAGCTTGTGCATGGAACTTTTCAAGAGGGTCTCATGTAACATTAACCATTTAATTTTAAATACGCTAAATCTATCCACCCATGCACTGTTGGCCCACCCAGGTTCCCTCCAGCCTAGGGCGCCTATACACTACCACTCAGTGCACCGAGTTGCTACTTTTTGGTTACTACCTCTAATGATAACCATACTCAATCTCAGTTACTGCAGTTCTAGCACCCTCTGCAGGGCTCTAGTGTCCTTGCTACTAGTAGCTAGTTTCCTAGCAATGTCTCTGTGCACCATGCCCCACCACACTGGAAACAGGAGAGTTATAGACACTCTCCTTACAATTAGATGGATAGAGCTTATTTGAGAGCAATTAGAGTATTTTATTACTTCATGCATTTACATAAGTATTATACCTTTTTTTTATCTATGAGGCCAATGAAACAATATGTTTGGGGTCAGGGAAGCCAGGGTCTAGCTAAAAGTTTATATAGCTGACTAGTTTTCAATAGCATTAGTTACGTATGGTAAATTTGAGAGCTTATATATCTATATCATCTATGGTATTAACTTTACTTATAAAATATTGAATAAGATACAAAGTTTATATACTTTTACAATACTTCTAAAAAAGATATATAATCTAGATCTTTGATATAAATTGACTTTCTTGAATTAAGTAAACTAATCCTTTTTCCTAACTCAAGTATAATCTAAAAAGTTTCTTGAGTATATAACAATTGTGAGGGTTTTGATTGACTTATCTTAAAGTTTAGTACTAACCAGAAATAGCCAGGAGGACCCTATACCTTGTTGCAGCTGATTTGCCAACCTATATAATATGAGAGAACTTGCGTTGTACCCCTACATACCATTTATGTTTAACCTCTAAGCCTTTTTTAGATTACCACATTAAGCTCCCTTGTTTGATGTTCAAACCTTTTATAAATATATTTTTTAGTTATGACTACATCAAGTGATTTATTCTAAAAAGGTTTTAAAATAAGATTCAGTATGGACCCCTTCCTTTTTAATTTTCGTGACAGAGAACTCCATGCTATGTAAGTCAATAAATGAGAT
The DNA here is from genome assembly GCA_022478985.1 of Massospora cicadina. Lineage (NCBI taxonomy): Eukaryota > Fungi > Entomophthoromycota > Entomophthoromycetes > Entomophthorales > Entomophthoraceae > Massospora > Massospora cicadina. Next base: position 19,581 of record JAKSZP010013381.1, read on the forward strand.
TATCTAAGCATATTCAAGCTACCTAGGTGTGCTAGGGTATATAATGAGAGTTTTTAATGAATAATTGCTATGGCTTAATTTCTGTAATTATGTAAAAGTGTCACTAATTCTATCGTTATTTTTAGCATAAGCCATTCAGATGTAGTCATAATACATTATGAAAATCTAAATGTAGTAACCTAGGAGCACCACATCTGTAAGGCTTTCTAGGGCCTTCTACCCCCTTTTTATGAGATTTCTTCTATTCCAACCTTGCCTAGCAGTTTTTATCTTGAGAGATTAGACTCTTATGCAGAGAAATCCCTTACTTATACCACCAAAATGGCTCATTTTACTTCAGGTAAGTGCTTACACCATATTCCTTTCTCCATAAAAACATGAATTTTTAAAAATCCCAATTCCAAAATTTTGCTTCCCTTTTTATTTTGATTTCATAGTAAAATTTTACAATTTTTAAACAATAGAACTTTTCTGATCCTACCAATTTTAACTCCCTTTTATTTTATTCCATTAATATCATCATTTTTGGCTCTCCTATTACCAATTGATGCTGGGATGCAACAGGTGGAGTGCATCTCAATCTAGTTTTTTAAAAAGTTCTGTGGTTTAATCAAGAAGCAGTCAATCATGGCATACCACATCTACCACTCCTACCCCAATAATCTCATCCATTTTGCGATTCTGACCTTCAATTTTAAGCATGAGATGAAAGCTTTCAACTTAAGAAGAGAATGCACATGTAAGAACAGTGAAGTAACCCCCCAAATTTTCATTCCTTATAAGTTAGTGCCCTCACTTGTGAGGGTAATGGCCTATTTTGTCCCCTTATTTCATTTTTTAATAAAAAAATTTTTTGTTTTAACTTATTTATTAATCTACCACTTGTTTAGAATTCTTTTCTAGCATCATGAAAAGCATTGTGGCCAACATGTCCTTGCTAAGATAGCTGACTTATTGTCAGATACAGGGCTTTAGAGCCATCATACTTTTGTTGTTTGGTGCCTCAGGTGGTTCCACAGAAATTGTGTAGTGCACAACAACACAAACTTGAACTCCATGTGCTTAAAATAGTAGGTCAGTTAAAAATTCTTTGGATGCAATGCAGCATGGAACTCCATATTTCACCTTTCCTGTATGCCAGGACCATTTCCCATAACTGTGGGTCTTTTGAACTGCTTGTCTCATCATGTAGTTCTCAGGCCACCTCCCATGAGCCATTACTTACAATGTGCTGGTTATGATTGCAAGGATGTGCATTTCTTGGTTCTGGTCTGTTGCAATTGGTATTATAATGAAGTAAATTCTGCACAGTTAGCTTTCACTCAAATGGGTATGACTGTATGAGGACAATATGCTCCAAAATAAACGTAATAGTTGATCAGAAAGTACATCTTTATTAAGCATGAATTCCCTGAATCCTCTGTAGTCTCATTGGGTACTGACAGCAGTAGAAATCTATTGTAATTATAAGCCAAGGTTAGCTGATGAAATTTGTAGCTGAATGTGCATTGCTGCGTTAATACCTGTTTCAAACTACAGACTATCCAATATATAAGTCAAGGCCTTTGGGAGATAATCAGTGCACCAGCCTTCTCCATGATGCCCAAAACTTCCTACGTTTCCCATCTTTGGTTTGGTAATAGATTTCTAACATCATCACAAGGATCTGTCTAAAAGGTTGGGTACATTTCCTAAGCAGAATGGGCATTAGCTGTCTGGATTGTGTATGGCAGTTCAGCTGGATAATTCTAGTAACACATCATTATTGTCTGGAATTTCCATGAAAATTTTAATAGGAAATTTCAGTAGTTCTTGATAGGAATGAAATGGGGATATGAGATAAGGCAATCAGTGACAGCTCAGTAGAATTCAATCCATTGGAAATTGGGATCATATATTAGTTAATTCATAAATGCTAAGCTTTTCTTTCCAATAACAACAACATTAATTACTATGATTTGATTCAAACAGAAAATTTTGATAATCACACAGGTGAGATGGGCGATTTCAAAAAAACCATAATTAAACTGGGTGAAGGCCACATTAGGCAAAGGACAAAACGGTGTACTAAAGAGCAAAAAACGTCATGGAGGGGGACTGGGAACCAATGCTGCCAAAAAACCACAAACCCAAACACCGCCCAGGTTTGCGGAATTCACTATGAAGCAAAACCAATACATAGAAATCCAATATGTCCAGCCTCTGTCAAAGGTGGAGCATGGGCTCCAACTTTTCTTAGGGGTCAAGTCCTTAACTCTGCGGAAGAAGGTGGGCGAGGCACAGGCCTCCCTTTTTCCCCACACGGTGTACATTACCACCCATACCATTCACTGCAGCTGGATCAATATGTGTTTTGAAACCAAAGAAGATGCAGACTCCGCTGCAAAAGTCTGCATTAGGATTTCCCTCCCTGAGGGCAAATGAATTGTGCACACTGCGCACACCAGATGGAACAAAGTGAACACTTTGTTCATCTCCTTTGACTCACTACCTACCAACCTTCCCCACAAGTTAATCAAGGAGGAGCTCTGAATCAGACTCCAAAACTACGAAGAAATAAAACAACTAAAATTACAGAGATTCCACCTGATGCTGAACATGTGCACAGGAAAGGCAATCGCTGTGATAAACCTGGTCCCCAATGTGGCTGCAGACCTAAAAAATCCCATGCACAGCGGTGCTTCACCTCCCAGATGGGGGAGTGTCAAAGCCATTCTGCGTCACACCAGAACAAGCACCGCCTATCTGCAACCATTGCACCGCATTGGGACACAAGGAACACGCATGTCCCATGAAGGAGGGAATCTTAGCCCTAGACTTATGTGACAACGCCATGAACAAAGATGAAGAGACCTTTGGCAAAATGATCAATGCTAACCACGCCTTCCTTTGGGGAGAAGATGAGCATTACATCCTCATAGACTCAGTATCACCCAAACTATGCAAACAGGTACAGAAGGCCCACAAACGGGCAGCAGCCAAGGCTGCATCACTCGCAGCCTCCTCCATCAACCATAGCCAAATATAGGAGGACATAGAGGAAATCAACTGAGCTAACCAATCAGAACAAAATGCCCAAGCTTATGAGGCCATGGAGGAAATCAATTGAGCCACCCATCAGAGCAGAAAGCCCAAGCTGAAAATTTTCTCAACAATTTGACTGAATCACCACATGATTTCAATCAAACAAACTTTTCAGAACATTTCAGCTTCAATATGGGCGAAAATATGGGATCCAATTCTTCAAAGTCAAACCCTGAAATCACAGAATCCAATTAGCGCACCACACTGAATCACAAAAAGCCACAAGCGGAAAACCTAATGCAAACTCTAAAAACTGCAAGACTTGCATGAAATCAACACAAGGTTAGGAATCAGAAAGCAACTCAGAGTGGACTAGTCCAATCATATGGAGCAATTTCAAGGCAATGAATGGTGAGCTAGGGCCAGATGGCCCTCCCAACTGCACCTGAGGCGCCAAGGTGCACCTTAGTGTCAGTATGGATGCTAAACATTGCAGGAGCCAGGGCTCAAGCATCCAAAGCCAAAAAGCTGAACTTCCTTCAAAAACCCCCTGTATACATTTTGGCCATCCAAGAAACCCACATTGTCTACGGGGGGAAGTGGGATCCTGGCCAGACAGGGTCTCACCATCCCAGTCAGTATGAATGTCCCACTGTGGGGTGATCATCTGAATTAAACAAAAAATTAAAAACTCGCCAACTCCTCTTTGTATCTGCACAGCCATGTCTTGGCTGCAATGATTGAAAACCAAGAGGACACAATTTTGATAGCATGTATCTATGCATCATGCACCGCAGCCAAGAATAAACATTTCCTTAAAGCCATCCCAAAACTCAACCTCCCACCTAATACCACCCTGTTGGGCGATTTCAACTGCTGGGATAACCCCAACATGGACCAATGTACCAACCCCAGGGAGTATCCACTGGAGCACATCGAGTTCCATGCAATGAAGACATACCTTGGCCTGTATGACACCCTCCCCCTGGGTCTCCACTCCTTCCCCATATGATCTACACCAACATATGTGAGGGAACGCTCATCTCAATGAGCCACATCAACTACATCCTTGCACCAAAAACCCACCACTCACCCATCTCTAAAATTAGCAACAAAAAAGATCAATTTCTCTGACCACTGACTCATTTTGGTGCAGCTCTCACCAACCCAAACTCACACACAGACATTGACCTGGAGGAAGCTATACCCAGAGAGCATAAAATTACCCAAAATCCTCTGACTGGGTCAAACACGAGGCCACAAACCCAGAATTTGCAACCCTGTTCATATCAGATCCCATCAAAACCCAGGCAAAATTCAAAACCAAACTAATAGATAAAACTCGCCACTTGCCTCGTTCAAGTACACTGCTGACATAGCCACAATCAGGCGCACCTTGACGAAACTAAACCACCTCAAGCACAACACCCCAAAGTATGGCTATAGCCCCAACTGGGGGTGCAATATGGGCGGAAATATCCGCCCGCCTAAATGCCCTCATCTTTAAACACCAACACAGAATCAAAGTATTGAGAAAAGGTAAGTTTATAAAAGAAGGTAATCCTTTTTGGCGTATTCCTTACTCATTTAAAACCTGAGGCAACCAGCTTGAGTGCACACAGGTCTGTTAAGCTGACGGCACTATGGCAACTGAGCCAGCAGAGGTCAAGGCGGAAGTACACCGCTATTACACTTAACTGTATTGCAACACCCCAACTGACCCCCAACAGATTAGAATTTTATACACACCGCTGGAATACAAAGTGCACCGCCAAACTATAACCTTCTGAACCTAATAACGCAGGAGGAGCTCTGGGACACAGTTCACAGTGCACCACATAGGAAATGCCTAGGCCCTAATGAGTTACCCTATGAATTTTACAAAAAATACTTCAGACAAATTGCCCCCTCCTCTTAGCTTCAATAAACCAGTGTGACGGACTGGGTCTCTGAAAACTGCCACAAAGCAGTTAGGTAAGAGTGCCCAGGTAAGTGCCCACAGGCAGGATAATCCTGCTGTGGAAATGTCCCTAATCTGACTATGTGGGAAGCACTTTACTATGAAAGTTTGTGCCACAGTCAGGAATATACTGGTGCTCAGCAAGAGGGTCTGACCCCCATAAAGAGCATATAAAGACTCAATGGCCTTGTCAAAGTCTGAGCTGTGGTCCATGTTCAGTTTCCCTTAAGGCCTCAATAAAACTGATTTCTAATTTTGAAAAGTTATTTTTGATTTTATAAAGTTTACTTAAATATTATATAAGATGAAACTGCTTTACACAGTTTTGTCAGCTCATATTTATACTGATCTAGGGAGAAGAGAGGGTCTTGTTCTCCGTGGAGTCTGTGGGCATCTTCTCAATGACAGGCATAACCTGAGGATCTAGACCCTTGATTTCCTTGTTAAGACCCATTCCAGAACTAGGACTGGGTACCTTTGCAGTTGTGAAAACTTTTCCGCATTTATTATACAGCTTCAAATTGTTCTCAAAGCCCAGGCCATTCTCTTTATCCATATTCCTAGATATCGCTAACAGGGGTTTGGCAGCATCTGATTGGCATGAGCGCCATTTATGAGGTTTATCCTTGTTGCCCTTTTTGGTAATAATCTGTTTGGTGGCATCTGGTTGGCCAGAGCACCATTTACAAGGATTTTCATCCTTGCTAATACATTTGGGGACCTCAGACTTGGCCCCACCTGGTTGGCCAGAAATTTGTGTCTAAGGTCTGTTCCCTCATCACCACATTTAGTAATATTTGATTTGGCGGCATCTGGTTGGCCAGAGCGCAATTTATAAGGATTTTCATCCTTGTCATTACATTTTGGGACATTGGACTCAGCTGCACCTGGTTGGCCAGAAATTCATGTCTGAGGGTCTGCTCCCTCATCGCCACATTTATTAATATTTGATTTGGCAGCATCTGGTTGGCCAGAGTGCCATTTTTGAGGCTTTCCTTCCTCATCAGCCTCGCTATTTTCATTTAGCTTCAATTTCAAGGAATCTGATTTGTCAGATTGCCATTTATGAAAATTGTAGCTATTGTGCCCCTCTCCCCTGGCCTCGATCATCACCCTAGGGAAGATTAAGCAATGTGGCAGTCAGACAACGCCTTAACAGTTACATCACCCCCCAGATGAGAGCCTCCTCCAATTCCAGAGTTCCTTCACCTTCTGCAGGCAGATGCTGCAGTCATCAGCAGTCTTCCAGGTGGACTCTTCCACCAGAAAACCTACCCTTTTGACTAGATACCAACGCTTTTTTTGAGAGATTTCATGTCCAGGATTTCCTCCACTTCATACTCAGCCTCTCCTAAGTTTCCCGAGTGGACTGGCTCTGGTTTCTCTGGAAGAGGGCCTTTAAACTTCTTATGTTGTGAGACATGTAGTACCAGATGCATGCGAGGTCCCTTGGGAAACTTCAGTTTGTATGCCACCTCATTTACCTGGTGGAGGACCTTGAATGGGCCCAGGGCGACTGGTCCAAATTTCCTGCAGCTTGCAGGAACTGAATAATTTTTGCGTTAATCATCACTAGGTCTCCTTTCTTTAGCAGTGGAGCCTCAGATTGGTGAGTGTTGGCCTTCTTCTTCTGTGCCTCTATCACTTTTGTTAAATTTTCATGTAGGGTTTTCAGGGTTTCCCTCATTTCTGATGCCAGGTCATATGCCGCTGGGTTTGGACCTATGAGGTGGTTTTCCACCATCTTTGGGTGGAGCCCGTAGTTTGCCATGAAGGGCGACATTCCCGTTGATGAATGTGCTAAGTTATTGTAAGCAAATTGGGCTAATTTTAGCCAGTCCATCCAGCGTTCCTGTTGGGTGGTCATGTAGCATCACAGATACTGCTCGAGGACTTGATTGACTCGTTCTGTCTGGCCATCCAACTGAGGGTGGTAGGCTGATGATCTGCACGATTTGATCTGAAGAGTTTCAAGTAGGTGTTGCCAGAATTGGGCGATGAATTGTGGGCTTCTATCTGACACTATCTCCTCCAGTAGGTCATGGCGAGAAAATACCTCATTCATAAAGATCTCCGCCATGCCCTTTGCTGTGATTTTGGAGGTACATGGAAAGAATTCCGCGTACTTGGTCATTCTGTATACTACCACCATCACAGCATCATACCCTTCAATTTTGGAAACCTCATTATGAAATCTACACTCAGTGAGGACCATGGCAATTCCGCAATATGGAGTGGTTTGAGCTTCCCCAAAGGCTTCTGCCTAGCATGCTTGGATCGGGCACATGTTACACATTTTTGGATGTACTCCCTCATGGCGCTTGGCATCCCCAGCCATGAGTAACTCTGGGCTAAGAGCTCTATCATTTTATCATTACCAGGGTGTCCCGCCAAGGGGTGGTCATGGAATGCGCTTATTGCCTCCTCCTGGAGCTCACGGCTAAGCAACCATGGACGCCCTTTGTGGAGGATAAGGCCCTTCTTTTTGCAGAGATTCCTATGCTGTTCATTCTCCACCCCCTCCTCCAGATCCTTCCACAGTGTGGCCCCATATTTCAAGCTTTGCTGGGCATCCCGGAGCTTGTCTTTCAGTTCATGGGTGGCATTTTGGATGATGGTAAACACATTTGTGGGCAACATAGTTGCTGTGTTGTATGCATCCAGCTCATCCCTCAGGAATGACTTTCCTGGGTCTCTGCTTAGGAGATCTGAGATGAAGTTGCTCTCCCCCGGCTTGTACATAATCTTGAAGTCATAAGGCGCCAGCTCTAGGTGCCACCTGGACTGGAGCTGGTTCATGCACTTTAACCTCTTGTAAAATTTGAGGGTGTGGTAGTCTGTTCTGATGGTGAAGGAATATCTGGCGTAGAGTAGGTGATGCTGCCATTCCTTCAAAGCTGATACAATAGCTAGGAGCTCCTTGTCATACACAGGGTAGTTCATCTCAGCGGGTAGCATTTTCCTGCTAAAATAGCTTACAGGATGGTCTACCCCATCTTCCCCCTCTTGCAGTGAAACTGCCCCAATCGCGAAGTTTGAGGCGTCAGTTTCCACTATGAAAGGGCGGTTGGCGTCAGGGTGGGATAATACTGGTGGCTTCATGAGGCTCTCCTTGATGGTTTGAGAAACTTTCTCCTCCTCTTCTCCCCAATGGAACGGCACCTGCCCCATCAAACAGGTAAGGGTGCCGCCATCTTGGAGAGGTCTTTTGAAAACCTTCTCAGGAAGTTCACCATGCCCAGGAAGCTTCTAACACCAGTTATATCTTTAGGGGCCGGCCACTCCCTCACTGCCTTCAACTTGTCAGGGAATATGGCCGTTCCCTTTTAGAAGACTACGTTCTCCAAGAAGGAGACAGAGTCCTTGTAGAATTCACATTTTGATGGCTTCAAGCGGAGGTTCTCCTTATTGAGGGCCTCCAGCACGCTCAGCACATCGCGTTTGTGATCCTCTTTGGTCTTGGAGAACACAAGGATATCATCCATATATGCCACACAACTTTCCCAATTAGGTTTCCTAGGGCGTTGTCTATGGTACACTGGAATACTGCTGGGGCGTTCTTGAGGCCAAAAGGCATCACCTTGTACTCAAAGACCCCTAAGTGGCACTTGAAAGCCGTATACTGTTGTTGTTATGTGATTACAGGAACTTGGTTGAACGCATCAACCAGTTCCAACTTGGTGAAAACCTGACCACCTGAGATTATCTGAGAGATGGTCTCATTCAATGGAATGGGGTAGGGGTTGGACTCGGTTATTGCGTTCATCTGCTGATAATCCACACATGGGCGGAGCTCGCCACTTGCTTTTGAGACTAAGATTATAGGTGACACCACTGGAGACTTGGAGGGAACGATCATCATTCGTTCTAGCATTTACTTTACATAAACTTCTAGGGCAGCCTTCTCTTTCAGGTTCAAAGGATAGATGAGGAAACCCTTGGGAAACTCCACGTCCTTTTTGAACTTGAAAGTAAAAGGGAAAGGCCCATTTGGGGTTGTTGAGGGATCTTGGTTCTTCTGGAACAGGTGGGTGTATGTGCGAAATTCTTTAGGAATATCCACCCCTGGCTCCAGCACCAATACTGCGTTTACCCCAGGCTTCCCTCCACCAGTTGTGAAGAAATCTAGCGCCACTGGAGGTTGGCCCTTGAGGTGTAGCATGGTCAGGCGATCCTGCAGTTAGGATTGAGGGGAGTACTTGTGCCACCAATGCATGCCCAGTATTATGGGATGTGGCAGATTATTAATAAAACTAAATGATTCTTGGAAAGTGTGAGGCCCCTTCCGCAGCAGCACCTGGGTTTTGACCTTCCAACTGCCCACCGTTTTTGAGGTGTCTGCGAGTGTAACAGCTCCCTTCCATTTCATCTCCAGCTTCATTCCTTTAGCTAACCCATAGTTCAGATGTTGTCCTCTGCTCCTGTGTCTACCAGCGCCCAAAGTTGATCCTCCCTCTTCTCCTTTCTTCCCCAAAGCTGTAACGAGTAGGGAGCATAGAGATAAGACAAGGTATTTCCTTTATTGATTGCAGCAACGCGTGCGAGAGTAGTGTGGAAGTTGTAGGAAGTACTGAGGTTGCCCTCTCTGGGGTTCTCAGAGGGGTTCACCCCATTGGAAGAGCTGAAGGGTGATACTTGTAAGGGCTCCTGCGAGGTGCTGGAGACCAGCTCAGACTCAGCTTGGCAGCCAAAAATTTTCCATGTTGTGACACAAGATGGGATTTTGATTGAGCTAATGCTAGTTGGCCCTCCACCTGGGTCACGACTGAAATTTCCTCATCGAGGGTGGCTCCTAGGCGAGTGGCAGCCATGGAAGTGAGGATGTCAGGACAGAGATTATGGCGGAACATTCATGCAATCTGGGTAGAGGTGACCTTGGCTGCCTTAGCCAAAGGGCGGTACATCTGGGCGTACTTCATGACTGACATCTTCCCTTGTGTGAGGTTTAAAAGGGCTGACCACACTGCGTCTTGTGAGTCATTCAGTGTGGCTGCCCTCTCACCAACTGGAGACATTCATCCAAGGTGGGAGAGAGCACCGACTGGGCTTACAATAGCTCAGTGAACCAATCTTCTAAGTTCTGGACAGGGCGGTCACTATTTGAGCAATCTGGAGTGACACTGGGGAAGTTCCTCAGGAGGCAGTGGTAAGATGGGCCTGAAATTTTTACTCGTGAGAAGGTGGCATGTAGGGCGCTCAGCTCCCCTGGAGCGAGGGCCTGTCAAAATTCTGATATGGGCCACTTAGATCGAGAGTAGATTTGGACATGTCCATGGGAGAGAGGGAAATAGGCAACTTCTTTTAAGAGAAACAGGAGAGAAAAGATGACCATCAGAAACATGGTTGGGTGTTTGTACCACGCAGGCAAGGCGCGTTCTGACAGCTTGTCCATCATATCCAAGAATAAGGACACCATGTTGAATGAGTTTCATATAATGTGACGGATGGGGTCTCTGAACACTGCCAAAAAGAAGTTAGGCAAGAGTGCCCAGATAAGTGCCCACAGGCAGGATAATCCTGCTGTGGAAATATCCCTTATCTGACTATGTGGGAAGCACTTTACTATGAAAGTTTGTGCCACAGTCAGGAATATACTGGTGCTCAGCAAGAGGGGCTGACCCCATAAAGAGCATATAAAGACTCGATGGCCTTGTCAAAGTCTGAGCTGTGGTCCATGTTCAGTTTCCCTTAAGGCCTCAATAAAACTGATTTCTAATTTTGAAAAGTTATTTTTGATTTTATAAAGTTTACTTAAATATTATATAAGATGAAACTGCTTTACACAGTTTTGTCAGCTCATATTTATACTGATCTAGGGAGAAGAGAGGGTCTTGTTCTCCGTGGAGTCTGTGGGCATCTTCTCAATGACAGGCATAACCTGAGGATCTAGACCCTTGATTTCCTTGTTAAGACCCATTCCAGAACTAGGACTGGGTACCTTTGCAGTTGTGGAAACTTTTCCGCATTTATTATTCAGCTTCAAATTGTTCTCAAAGCCCAGGCTATTCTCTTTATCCATATTCCTAGATATCACTAACAGAGGTTTGGCAGCATCTGATTGGCATGAGCGCCATTTATGAGGGTTATCCTTGTTGCCCTTTTTGGTAATAATCTGTTTGGTGGCATCTGGTTGGCCAGAGCACCATTTACAAGGATTTTCATCCTTGTCAATACATTTGGCGACCTCAGACTTGGCCCCACCTGGTTGGCCAGAAATTTGTGTCCAAGGATCCGCTCCCTCATTGCCACATTTAGTAATATTCAATTTGGCGGCATCTGGCTGGCCAGAGCGCCATTAACAAGGATTTTCATCCTTGTTGATTCATTTTTTGACATCAGACTTGGCTACACCTGGTTGGCTGAAAATTTGCATTTGGGGGTCCGCTCCCTCATCACTGCATTTAGTAATATTTGATTTGGCAGCATCTGGTTGGCCAGAGAGCAATTTTTAAGGCTTTCCTTCCTTGTCAGCCTCGCGATTTTCATTTAGCTTCAATTTCAAGGCATCTGATTCATCAGATTGCCATTTACAAAGATTGTAGCTATCGTGCCCCTCTCCCTTGGCCTCAGTCATCGCCGTAGGGAAGATTAATGCAATTTGGCGGTCAGGCAACACCTTGACCATTACAACCAGTGCCTACTGGAGACACGCCTCCTTCCTGATGGCCAGGACTCCTATGTAATAACCCTGTTTAAAAAGGGCGACAAGCTGGACCTGGCCAACTGGCGTCCAATTGCACTCTCAACATTGACTCAAAACTACGTACAAAAATTTTAGCAACCATATTAGGCACAATAGCCTCTAAAGCCCTGTCGCCCAATCAATTTGGGTTCACACCAGGGCGTATAATATGGACCAATATACACTCCTTCGCCAACAGATGTCAGTCCAATGCATCTGGATCCCTGGTATTTCTGGACCAGGAGAAGGCATACGACTGTGTTAGCTGGCCATAACTGAAGAAATGCCTAAGCGCCTTCAAACTCCCACCCAGGTTCATAAACTGGGCGATGCTCCTCACAGAATCTGCATCCATGGCTGTGTGCGACCCTGGCTTTTTAACCAACAAGATCACACCACGCAGAGGGCATAAATAAGGGGACCCCCTCAGCCCACTACTGTACAAATTCAGCTTAGATCCACTCCTTTGTGTTGCAAACTCATTCATCATGGGTATAACCGCACAAGGACAGCCATCAGTCAATATACTAGACTCTGTGGAAGACTGCGTGACAGGAATAGCTAACAACAAAGATTCCCGACAGCTGGAACGCACCCTAGAGGAATTATCCATTTTGAGCAACTCACCGCTCAACAAAAGGAAAACATAAATAATCTTCCTAGGCAATTACATTAACAACTGGGCCATAACACCCAAACACCACAGCCCCCCATGAAGGAACAAACCACTAAACCTACCCTTTTCATCACTTCCTACAACCAACCATGTCCGCCACCTCAGGATATGGCTGGAAACAGGGGGTATGCCAATGAGACAATTGAGAACAATCTACTACAACAGGTATCCAACTGCATCGTCTCCCTCAAGGGGAGATCCCAGGGCTAACGGGGTGACTACCGGTTTCCAACTCACTCATCCTCCCAATGCTGTGGTCCCTGCATATTCAATCTCCTTCTCACCTATTTTCATATCCCCAATCCGCACACTTATCCAGGGATGGTTGTGGCCTGGATCTCGGCCACCTGTATGGGTGGAAACACTCTTTGGACCACGCTCCAGTAGAGGCATGGGCTTAATAGACTTTGAGGTTCATGCCAACTGTATATTGAGCACCTGGATAGAGGAAGTCTTAGCCTCAGACCTCCCACAACAACACTGGTCTAGAGTGGCAAGGGCCAACTTTGCACAAGCGCTCAAAATACCCAACCCAAACAACACAAACAGCATGCTCACATACCTTGCAAAACGCCCCAATGCAGCGGGCCCACATGGAACCCCTCACTTTAAGCGCCTCTGTCAGACATTTACCTTTGCAGACTAGAAATCAGAATGCTGTAGGTTGAGTTCTGCCAAAAAAGGGAAATTTCAGCCATTTGCAATATTCTGATGCTGTTAAGAGTTCGTTTAATTATAGAAAAATGTAAAAATTGATGAAATTGGCCAAAAGTCCCTGGCTGATTCTCGGTGGAACCCCATTAATTGGGGAATCACCAGTTCAAAACCTGTATGGCATTAGTAAAATCATCAAGTCAGATTTCTCCAACTGCACCACAGACCTTGGGGGAATCATCTGAAGGCACTCCCCTGACCCCAACAAAGTCCTTCAATGCACCTGTGAGGGGACCCTCCCCTTTTATAGGCTTGGCGGGGTCCCCCCAAGGTGCAAGAAATTTCTCAGGTGGTGATTGGCTCAAGTTTATAAAATGTTACCTCATGGGTACATTTGGGCCAATCAGAATTCCTCTTCCTTTGCTCCGCTGCCCTGATGCAAGTTACCAAATTATGATATGTTATTCCTGAATATTTCTTAATTTGGACTCATGCAGGCTATTCCAAACATATTCCCAAATTCCCCCTTGACCTTCGAATTTACTCTAAATACTAGATAATCAAAGGTTGAGGGGTATCATTTTCCCCTTTAACGTGCATCTAATAAAAATTATAAAAACCCATTTTATTAGCGCTTTCATTTATTTATTTAAATTTTTATAAATATCTTTGTGGAATCCAGCAGGCATCACGCACCAGTGAGCACAAATTGGCTGGATTCCCACAGCCTCCTCTTCACCATTCGGCACATGGGGTGGACCATCACTATCATTGGCACTAGTCAGGGAAGGGGAAGGCCCAGAGCCCACTTCATGCTAAGAAAACCAGAGGACTACCCCTAAAGGGACATACAAGCTGCGACCCCATCCATTGTGAGAATCAATTACCCAAATGCTTTGGACATACCCTATGACCTCACAACACAGAAGGCCATATGAAGAATAACGCATCATCCACTCCTCCAGCCAAGGGTAAGAGATAACCCTGGCGTTGCCTCAGAAGAACCTATAGAACAGCAGATCACACTAACTCCCTCCATACAATGTGCGCAGTATGTGGAGGGGATGGAACCCTGCACCACCGCCTAGAAGCATGCTCCACATCTAGAGCCATATGGCGGGAAGTTGCGCGTCTGTTAAGAACCCACACTGCTTAGGAGCTGTCAATATCCTGGAGCCTCCTCACACTCCAACTTAGATCCCTGATACCACAAACTGTTCCCTGATAGTTGCTATTGCAATGTGGACAATCCACACCATAGCACTGGATGCCTTTAAGGAAATTGTGCCCACCATCCGTGAAACAATCAGCAGATTCCACTTTCACATACTGGAACAATTCCAAGCCTGGTTTTATGGATACATGAGACAAAAGCAACAACAACTTGTTGAGTCATGGTTCCCAGTCTGGTTTCTGAGCACAGACTCATTCCTCTACACCTGATCCATAACAGGGGACAATACTTCAGAGTAAGGCATCCAACTCCCCTACACCTGGCAGTATCAGCTGGCAACAGGGGTAGCCCTTCTACTCCAGGGTCCCTAAACCTTCCTAATCCTCGCTATAGTTCGCCTCCCCCTATCACACTATATATATTGGTATTGTCCATCCACCGGTCAGCTTAACTTGGTTAAATAGTAATAATTCATAAATGCTTAACTTTAGGATTATAAAATTCTAGTAAAATATACAATGGCGGATTGATGGGGATCAATCCGCCATGGGATATCGATATTTGGACAAGGGCATCAGTGAGGTCTATATGGAGGTAGGAGATTATAACTTAATTTCTTACCCTATGGCTGGTCAAAACCCAAAACTGCAACATTTTTCCCACTTGACCAATCATAAGGAATTGAATAATTATCTGTAGTTATCAATGGAGTTATTGTTTAGCAAGGGCTGGCAGTAAGATGTACTTATAGTCTTATTCCACAAATTCTGCATTTACTTGGTTTACAACATGCCCTTTCATGTAGCCCTTGATGGTGTACGTATTAGTCAAAGACTTTTTAATGGCCTTAAATGATTCTTTTCAGATATGTTTGAGTTTACTCCTCTGAATGACCCCATGATTGTTGCAGTAAAGCATTTGATCCCCTACATGAAAGCAGGGTAGAGGTTGAAGGTTCCAGTAGTTGCACTATCTGCATCTTAATCTCTGGGCCAGAACATTTGAGTAATCCTCAGTTTAGAGTTGAACAATATTTAAACAAGGTTTTACAAATATTAACTGGGGGTCATTCCTTCACCATGGACACAGAAATATAGGAAAGGGGTAGTGCGGGTTTTCATTCATACAGGAGCTGAAATGATGATCTTACTGTGAATGAGTGGAATGCAATATTGTATGTGAAAATGGCAGAAGTCAAGAGGAGGTTCAAACTGGACAGTTTGTCTGATGCTAATTTCTGTAAGATCCAACTAAGGTCCTGTTGACCTGTTACACTATTCCATTGGTTTTACGTTGATAGGGCGCCCACAGGTCCCCTGGACCCCATCAAATTGTTGAGTTTGGCGACTACCTGGGATTTAAGTTAGTTCCATTATCCATCAGGAGGAAATGGGGACACCCCTGTTTGTAAATGACATTTTCCAAAATAACCTTGGAAGTTGTCACAGCCACCAAGTCCCTAAACAGCTTGGCTTCAACCTATTTCATAAGGTGGTTGATGGTAGCCAGAATGTAATTGAACTGGCCCCCTATGTCAGCTAATTTCTCATGACGTCAATTGACATGGTTTGGAATGTAAGGCTTGTTTTGACCATCTGGTATGATGTACTTTTCTGGTGCAACTCTTCTGCTTGACACTCTATGCAACAGCTAAGAGCTTTTGGATATCAAATTGAGTTGATTTCTGTCAAAGTTTTGATTCAGCAGCTCATACGTCCTCTTAATTTCTATGGTTCATGGTGTAAGTCCAGGGGAGTGACCCCTTTGCCTAGATCAGGTGGTATTCTCATTTCTCAATAAGAAGGGTCCTAAGAGGGCAGCTGTCTCTATCATCATGCAGGGTGATCTCGCCCATGTGGTAGATGAGCTTTGGGTGACAGCTATAACTCTAAAGATTCCTCCACTTGTCCCTGCAATTTCTTTTGCTGAATTAGTACAGCAAATTAAAGAATATTGCGCTGAAATATTTGAAAAACCTTACACCCATGGCAATGAAGCCTGACGGGTGTGCATGTTCACAAATGCAATAACAAGGGTCAAATCCTCAGTCACACTCACCAGTGGCATCAAGCCACTTGAAAATGATGTTGTCAGCTTGAAACCAGCTTTAAAACCATCAGAAACAGATCCTGGCGGGCATGTATCTATTAAAAAAATGTGTCCAGGATTGAATCCCCAGCAGAACTTACCAATGGCATCAGGTCATTGGAATGTATTGTTGTTAATTCAGAATCTGCTTTCAAAACTTTAAAACAAAGCCTAAAAGGCGTGTACCTACTAAAACAAGAAAGCTTGATGTCAGATTTGTGGCAAAAGTCACTGATGGCATTGGGTCATCATTGAAAGTTTTTTTCAACTCAAAACTCACCCCTCTCATATCAGGATCATTGCTCAAAAAATCCCGCTTGGCCAAACAGACGCCAAAGCAACTGGGCGCAGTTAAGTTAGGTATCCCAAACCTGTTCCCAACCTCTTGTGGCAGCCCCTATATTGGGTGGCCCTGGGAGGTTCCTTTGCCCGTCAGGAAAGATGACATCATGATAACTGTCAAAAAAGTGGTAAAGCCACAATTTGGGCATCCAATGACGGATTGGAAGCAACTTGACCCACAGCTGACTCTTTCATTGATTACAATTAGGGTTTTTCTCACATCCCTCTTGCTAAAATTTCACTGGTTTAGATAAAATCTTGAGGGCCTTGATCCCAGGCTTTTCTAAGCTATTCCCTAAAAATAATCATCTATTTAATCAGTTATAGCACACTGAGGAAATTGATTGTCTTTTTCTTTATTTTACATTTCCAATGATTCCCGTTTTATGAACCCAATCTTATTATAAAATCAAACCAACCATTCTGACCCAATTATTTCAAAAACCCACAGGCCCCAGGGCCGTATTTGACTGGTTTATTGCTAAAATTATATACACAACTATGGCCCATAGGTGCTTGTTGGCGAAATTCGTCCCCATTATTATAACAGTCGCCTAAGTAGCAGTGCCTCTGGAATTTGGGCTTGTCATTTGAATGCTTCAGCAATCAGATTGGCAGGTGTTCTAACTTTATCTTGATGCTTCCATGACATAATTAACTGTCCATTATTAACCATTTTCGTCTTTTACGTTGGGATGGGCACAGCAGTGGTCATTTTCTTTCAGGTAAATATAGTTGTGAAGAAAAATTACTATAGCCACAATAGCCCAGTGTATCCAGTAATTACTCAGCCTACCCACCAAAATGGGATTTTCAGATAGTAGCGGCTGAGGTTGCCTAGGTGTAGAATCCAGCTCCAAATCAGTATCCAAATTGATTCCAAAAGTTGCCGCAGCCCCCGCATCCATGTTAGTATATTTGGGCATTCTAACTTATAAAGCATTGGCCCCTGTTGTAGACCTTGTGTTTTCCCCAACCCTGTTGCAATCTCTTCCTAATCTACGTACTCAACCATAACTGATAATAAAGAGAACTCCATCTACTTTATCCTACCAATTAAAATTAGTATTAGATCATACCAGGTGTCTTTTGAGGCCTTGGTTGGTACTGGAGCAGTGGGTAACTTTATAAGCGTAGAGTTAGCTCACCATTTAACCTTGACCGGGAAATGAGTCCTACAGTAATGGTTGCTTTATCAGCCTCCCAGTCCTCATACCTAGTTTGACACCCCGTACCTTTCTCAGTTCACCAGTTTCAGCTTTTTTGATTGATTCTATGAAATGCCAAATCTGGTGTTTCCAGTAATTTTAGGGTAGGTTGGTGGCATTGGCAGCATGTTAGAATTCACCTTGAGTCTAATATGTTGTCATTCTCTAATGGTCAGACGAAGGGCGAGTTTCCATTTTTGGTACCCTCGATAAAGCTTGTGGCCAAAGTTCTATTAAAACTCTTGGTTCCCCCATTGGTCTTCTGAAATATTTTCCCATTGAGTTGATGGGACACCGGAGCATTTTTGGCTCTACTAAGGCTGATCGCCTTCCCCCTCATATGAGATTTGACATGGAGTTTTAAACAATGGTATAAGTGGTTAACATAAACTGCCCACTGTATCCTCATACAGCAGAGGAGGAGGTTGCCCTCAACGCATGGTTGGACGACATGCTTCAGAAGGTTTGGCTTTTTAATAAAACCTCCATAGTTGCTACTACCATCGTCTTTGACAAGAATGCCAATGGTTCCCTTCACCCTGCATGGATTATGGTCACCTTAATAAAATCACAGTCCAAGATCCCTACCCTCTGCCTTTGGAACAGATAATTGGGAAAGCAATTGCCAAATCGTGGGTGTTCTGTAAACTTAATCTTGTCAAGGCCTTCAATCAGATTCAGGTGATGGAAGGTCATAAATAGCTTACTGCAATATGAACAAAACGGGGCATTTTCCAGTTTCTAGTGATTCCTTTTGGGCTAAAAAATGCACCAGCCACTTTACAGAGGATGACTAATAGTGCTGGGTGATCTCCGGTTCACCTGTGCAATCACTTATATCAATGATATCTTGGTACACTTCTCAACTCCTAAACAACATGCAAAGGACTTGAAAGCAGTTATGGCGGCCTTGCATAAGGCTGGCATGTTTTGTCAAGCCTTAAAAATGTGAGTTTTATTGGGAGGAGGTTACTTTCTTGGGAAATCTTGCCTTGAAAAGATGAGTAAACCATTCTTCAACAAGTTGGATGCCATCCGCAAGTGGCTTATTCCAACGACCCAAAAACAGTTGATAAGCTTTTTGAGTACTATAATTTCCTTACATCGATGAATCCCCCCTTGGGTTGGGACCATCTAGTACTAAAAAAAGTACTATAATTTCCTTGAAAAAGTTCTCCCCTGCCCTATCCCAGTTAGTCACCACACTTCATCCGCTCACAGGTAAGAATGTCCCTATTTGATGGACTCCTGAGTGTCAGCAGGCATTTTAGTTAATCAAAGAGGTGTTTTTCTCACCCCCATCCTAAGACATGTGGGCTCCTACAAGCTCTATGTCATAGCATGCAATGCGTCATTTTGTTGTAGTGGGGGCTGTATTGCTTCAGGAGCACGAGGTGTTGGAACACCATATCACCTACTTTTCCCACAAGTTATCTACTATGGAACAGTCCTGGGCCATCTACAATAAGGAGCTGGAAGCCATGGTGCGGGCTCTGACCCACTGGCGATATCTTTTGCAGGGCGCTCAGCATGAGGTAACAGTGCTTATGGATCATCAAGCCCTCTTTTACTTTTGCAAACCACATAAGTTAGCACACTGGCAAGCTCAAACCTACTGGGATTTGTGCAACTTTAACTTCAAATATGAGTTTTTGAAAGAAGCGTTGAGTGTTCTTCATGACTTCTTAAGTTGTGACCTCGCACATTGCCCTGTAGACTCAGATGAGGAGGATCTGGTTACTGTCATCCTTCCCTCCCAAATCTTAACCATTGTCCCTTCTGTGGTTTTGACAGTGGACTTTGCTCCAGATACACCCCTAATCTCCCAATTTTTGGCAGCGCAAATGGCCTGTTAAGAAGGGGTGGACCTTTTGGAGCAGTTGTCACTCCCTGCATCAAAACATTCCTTGTATTCTCTGGCTGAGAGTCTCATTCAGTTTTGGTCAAGGGTTTGGGTTCCTACCCTTCTTCGAGCTAAAGTGATTCAGGCTTATCACGATCCTCCTGCAGTTGGATGTCAAGGGAATAAGAAGTTCCTCAACTTGATCAAGCATACCTATAACTGAGTGGGCTTGTCAAAAGATGTTCTGGCATGGATCTCAGATTGCATAACTTGTGTGTAAGCCAAGTCAGACTGATTAATCAAGAATGGCCTTCTTCATCCATTACAACAGGCAGAGGGTCCATATACATAGGTGTTTATGGACAAATCGTTAAAATTCCCAGTTCCAATGGGTTTACAGAGGTGATGGTGGTTGTCAACTGTTTCAAAAAAATTTCCATTTTTATCCCTTGTTCCTCCACTATTAATTCTGAGGAAACTGCTCATCTTTTTGTACGCCATGTGTTCTTAATGTTTGGTATCCCATAGGAGATTGTTAGTGACCGTGGGCCCCAGTTCACTGCGCGATTCTGGAATGAGCTATTAGCATTCTTGAAGATTATGCCCTGCCGCTCCACCGCATACCACACCCAATCCAATGACCAGACTAAATGGGTCAATCAGATCCTTGAATAGTATCTAAGCGCTATGCTGCAGCTGCCCAGGATACCTAAGCTAATGATCTCCCCTCGCTTAGTTTGCATATAATAATGAAACGCATGCCTCCTCTGGATTATCCCCATATGAGTCGACCTTGGGGTACAACCCCTCATTTTCAGTTGGTAAGTGCCTTTGCCCAGAGGTACCAGCCGCTGCTGAAAATGCACAGCATATTTGAGCCACACAGTTCTAGGTTAAAAAGGATCTCACTAAGGCTATTAGTGACTACAAGCGGTTTGAAGATTGGAAGCAGCTCCTGGCTCACAAATTAAAGGTTGGTTCATGTCATGCTTGATATGCAATATTTGTGGATAAAGGTGCACTTTCGGAAGTTTGAAAGCAAATCTCAGGTACCCACTTGGTGGAGAAAGATTTAGGTAATGGTGCTTTCAAGTTGAAATTGCCTCCTCACTGGAAGCAACACCCAGTTTTCCATGTGTCTCAGTTATCTCAATTCAAGGGGTAATTACCTCGGATCCTGAGCCTATTTTTATTGAGGTTGTGGAGGAGGCTGAAGTGAAGGGCTCCATGGCTTCCCTCAAATCCCGTCGGTCATTTCAGTATCTCATTTCTTGGAAAGGGTATCCAGCCTATGAGAACAGTTGGGTCAGAGACTGCAATTGTGCAAATTTCTCAGAGCTGGTTGAGGCATTCCATGCCTCTCACTTAGAAGCTCCTCGTCCTCCCCCTAAAATTGCTGCTTTTATGGCAATCAAATTGCCTAAAGCACACAAAATGTGGCTCTTGCGCAATTCCCTGGTGGTGGTGCCCCCTCTGGAAAAAGGGAAGGGTAATGTAAGTCCAGGGGAGCGACCCCCTTCCTAGATCAGGTGGTATTCCCATTCCCCTCTGAGAAGGTTCCTAAAAGGGCAGCTGTCCCTCTCGTCACACAGGGTGATCTCACCCATGTGGTAGATGAGCGTTAGGTAACAACCATCCCCATGAAGATTCCTCCATCTGTCCCTGAAATTTCTTCTGCTAAATTAGTATGGCAAATTGAAGAAATTTGCGCTGAAATATCTGAAAACCCTACACCCATGGCAATGAAGCCTGATAGGTGTGCACGTTCAAAAAATGTAGTAACAAGGGTCAAATTTTCAGTCACACTCACCAGTGGCATCAAGACACTGGAAAATGATGATGTCAGCTTGAAACTTTCACATATTCGGCTAATAAGAACTAGACTGGGCTCCAGTTGGGGTGCGCGAGCACTCAGTGGAGGGCCAGAATGCAAAAGGCAAAGCGGTCCAAGCAACTAGAAGGAGTGGGGTTCTTTGGGAGTCATGAGGAAAGTAAAAGTTTAGTAACGTACTGAAACCCCCAAGGCAAACCAGATGGTTGCATTGGGGGCAACTGCGAGTCTTATGGGGGCAACCCCCAAGGGCAGGAGAGGCAGGGAGGATGATGACTCTTCCTGGGTTCGCAGTTGCTGGCCTTCAAATTCAAATAAGGAGGTTTATGCACCAGCAAGGGATGGCACAGAGGCCGCCGCATGGTTGGAAGTGAAAGCGGAGGTAGAGTGTGATCCACGAGATAGGTTGGGACTGTGCTTCCCCTGGAGGGGGAGCTCCAGGTCCCACAGGCGGGCTGAGTCATCAGCAGCTGGGGCAATTATGGATGCCTTGTCCACTTGTGGCGGGGCAGGGGCATTCAGGAGATGCTCTAACCAGGGAGCAGATTTGGAGGACCTGGCAACTGAACATATGGAAGGGTTCTCATTAATTAAATGTGCAGTAACAAATGAAACAGTGGGTATGTCATCAGGGGTGAGGCGGATTATCATGTTTATGATCCGCTGCCATGTGGTGGGGTTGAGTGACTGGATAACCCAGTCAGCAAACATCAGCAGAACTTAGGCAATGGGGCTCTTCGTCAGATCATTTGGAAGAATTTTTTGAAAAATAATAAGGCAGACGGAGGCCACAGAAAGCTAAATGGAGAATTCAAATTTTATTAAGTGAAAGATAAGAGAATGAACTGACAACTGCAAACCCAGCCAGGGCAGTTGCCTTAAGAACTGGGCAAAATGCATGGGGATGGTATTGTGGGATTGGTCATTTGTGGTTTGGCAATGGGAGTTGGTTGGCTGGCTCAGAGGGGGGTAGAGTGATGTTTCAGATTTTGGCAATAGTCAAGAAAACTTTTGCAAATTTTTCTAGATTCCTGGGGCCAAACCAGTCAATACTGACCCAGGTCCTGGCCATCCGAGTCATCCTATTCACATGGTTCAGGTGTTCCAGATTCATTCCAGGAGGCAAAGTCCCTTGTATTGGATTGTTTGCAACTTGGACCAAACCCTTAATCAGACAAATCGTGAGCTCCAAACTTCCTGGATCCATTTTGGAGCATTGGGTCAGATGGTCTGAGTTTTTTGGCACCTGATTAAAGGTCTGAGCCTTACCCCGATCTGATTTCTGGTCCCAGCCAGTTTGGACCAGCTCCCCCAGATCAGAATATTCAGGCCGGGATCCAATGTTGGGAAATGCTGTTTCCCCAAAATTCTGACATAGTTTTCCCTGGGAGTGGGTGGTCCCAGGGGCCTGTCCATACCCCTGGTGTGCGCAATCTCCCTGCAGACTCCTTCTATCAAAATTAACAGGGTTGAGGAGGTGGGAAGAGGTGGGAATGTGGTATCCTTGGGGGAGGGCAGTCACCCAGCACTCGTCTATCACATGGGCGAGGTCGCTAAGCTGTGACAGAGGGTCCACTGGAGCCTTGTGACCCCTTTAATCCAGAAGGGGTGTTGATCCCTATCCAGCTGCAGGGGCTGGTCCCCAGGGCTTGCACTACCCTTTCCTTTTTGACAGGGAAGATTCCACCCCCATGGGCATGGACCAAGGCATAATTCTTATGCTGCTCTGGTAGCTTAATGGCAAAAATGGCCACGATCTTCTGAGAAGGGTGGGGGACTATTGGGTGGGAAGTGTGGAATTTCTCTATAAGGTCCTTGCTTTTAGTGCAATTGTGCGCGTTCACCCAGCTGTTATCATATGGGGTAACCTTTCCAAGTGACCTAGTACTGAATGGATCAGCGGGACTTCTGGGAAGCCAAAATGGCCTCCACCTCCGTTTCCTGGAATTCCACGATGACAATTGGCTCTGGGGATGTTGGCCTTTCCCCTTGAAGGGGTTAGGAGGGAGGTGAGGAAGATATTGTGCTGCTTCCAGTGCGCAGGCAGTCTCAAGTGGTAGGCTCCGTTGCCTAAATCTTTCTTGACCTCAAAGGGTCCTGAGCATTTGGCTGCAAGCCTGTAAGTGGGGGCTTCAAGGGGAATGTTGTTGGTATCTAACATGACAAGGGAACCAACCTTAATCTCATGCTCTGAAAGGCGCTTCCAATCAATGAACTTTTTGTAGTCCTCAATGAACTTTGTCAAGTGTTTGCAAACCAGGTTGTGCATCTCGTGGAGTAAGCTTATGCAGTCCATGGTGGCGGAAACTGCTGAGGAGAGTTGGGGGCTAGTCTGATAAGAGGGGTTATACCCCAGAGTAGCCTCAAAATGAGAGAAATTGGTTGAGGAATGGAGGGAGTTGTTGTATGCAAACTTTG
The DNA here is from genome assembly GCA_022478985.1 of Massospora cicadina. Lineage (NCBI taxonomy): Eukaryota > Fungi > Entomophthoromycota > Entomophthoromycetes > Entomophthorales > Entomophthoraceae > Massospora > Massospora cicadina. The sequence goes on from JAKSZP010013381.1 coordinate 43,481, forward strand.
CTTGAGGCAGATCCTTGGCCCAGGTGTCTTGGAGGCCATCGCATAGCAGCGCAGATACTACTCCAGTACCTGATTCACCCGCACAGTCTGAATATCAGACTGGGGGTGGTAGGCAGTGGATCTACAGGGCTTGATAGAAGGTGAGTCAGCAACTCTTCCCAGAACTGGGCAGTGAACTGGGGTCCCCTGTAACTTACTTTACTCCTTGGGGAGACCAAACATGGCAAAGACATGGTTAAAAAATAAATTTGCGGTCTCCACTGCAGTAATAGAAGAGAGGCAGGGGATGAAGAGTGCAAACTTGGTAAATTGGTCCATGACTACCATGATCACATCTGAGCCACAGGAGGGTGAGAGCTCCACAATGAAGTCCACTGAGACTGAGGTCCATGGCCCCTTGGCCTGCTGCAAAGGGTGTAGCAATCCCTTCTTCCCAGAATGATCTGATTTTGCCCAGGCGCAGGTGACACAACAAGATACCCAAGCGGTAATGTCCTTTGAGGACCCAGGCCAGTTGTAGGTTCTCTTTATGAGATCTGAACACTTTTTGATACTGGGGTGACTAACTTTCTGGGGGACATGATGTTCCTCAATAACATGGCTGCGTAGAGAAGGGGTACCCAAGCTCAATTGTGGAACCAGATTGTTCCATCCCACAAAGTATATGGAGATTTCTTGCAATGCATGGACTCTAAGTCAGAAAAAGCTCTATTCCTTCAGGGAAACAGGTTTGGGAAGTGAGGACATGGAGGAGGAGTGGAGCGTCATGGTCCAAGTCAGCGAAGGATACAGTAGGGGGCCAATGAGAGAATTGGGGAGGGGCACCACAGTCATAAGTTCTAGTTGGTCTTCCCCCATTGATAGACAGGGAGATGTTTTAGCTGAGCATGTACAGTAAAATGTTCAGGGACCTTTTATGCATTCATACTAAAATGGAACTCACAGAGGTCCTGATATGTGCAAGTTTGCCGATGTCCTAACTTCTAGGGTCTGCAGTATTAGAAAAATGCCTTATGGTCTGTCCAAATGGTAAGTTCTTTCTGGGCACCCTGCAAGAGTATTACCAGTGGGTGAGCGACAACACCACCGCTGCTAGCTCCTTGTCATATATTGGCCACGCTTGCTCTGTTGTGGTGGACTTATGGGTGTAATAGACCACTGGGTGCTCATCTCCCTAATGCTCCTGTATCAGCATGGCACCCACTGACACTGACGAGGCATCGCAGGCCACTATGAAGGTGTGGGAGGTATTGGCATGTCGTAGGACGGGGCTTTGAGAAAATTCTCCTTGATAGCCTCAAAGGCCTGCTGGCACTTGGGGGACCATTTAAAAGGGGCGTTTTTCCCGGTGAGGGGGTTCAGGGACGCTGCCAGTTGGGTGAGAGCGGGGGAAAATTTCTTCAAATTGGTGTCAGTTCTAAGGAAGCTGTGAAGTTGTTTTTGTGTGGTTGTGGTAAGCCAAGACTAAATAGCCTCCAGCTTGCAGGGGGGACAGCATAGACATCCTTCATGACAAGATTCCCTAAGAAGGAAATCTCGTCATTGAAGAATTCGCACTTGGAGGGTTTAACAAATAGCCCTGCCTTGTGGAGGGCTGCCACTACCTCTTCTAGAACCCTGGCAGTTGCTCAGGGGTGGGGGAATGGACCAAAATGTCATCAATATAGGCCACCACACATGAGAAGTGCAAGTCCCCCAGCACATCATCAATGAGGCGCTGGAAGGTGGTTGGTGCATTCTTCAGGCTGAATGGCATCACCCTGAACTGGAAAAGCCACCGGCAATTGCAGATAGCTTTGAGCCACTCCTGTCCCCTCACCACCCTCACCTGATTAAAGGCGTTCACCAAATCCAACTTCAAAAAGATGCGAGACTTGGCAAAGGCTTGAGCGATGCTCTGCTCTAAGGGTAAGGGGTATGGGTCAGAGATGGTAATGTTGTTGAGGTGGCCGTAGTTGATGCAAGGGTGCAGGGATTCATCTGCTTTCCTAGAGAAAAATATGGGAGAGGCGACATGGGAAGATTTCTTGATGAGCCACCTATTCTCTAGCATCTCGTCCAGCCAAATTCCCAAAGCCCTATCCTCTTCCTCTGTTTAGGGGTAGAGGGGTAAGTGGTTGATTTTAACTAGGTCAACTGTCAGCTAGAATGTCAAGTCATATTCGGAGTGTGAGGGGAGCTTGGATGCCAGTGACATGTTAAAGATGGCCTTATATGGGGCTAGGAAGGAGGGGAAGTCTGGAGGAAGGTTGACTAGGATGGGGTCAGATGGGGAGATGGAACCGAGAGATGTTCCCTGGGGAAGGGTCTTAAGCAGGGGGAAACTCACCACTCAACTCGAGGTTTGTGAACAGCAAGGAGTTGGTCACAAGGTTAATGTGAACTTGCTGGTGGCGCCAACAGCCCACCCCCAAAATTACAGGGTAGAGCAAATTCTGTAAAGCTGTAAAAGTGGCTGGTAAACTCAAAGCCATGAACTGAGAAGTGCAATGGGCGTCAGATGCGGTAAGAACTCATGGACTCTGATGAGGCGCCCAGGATGGATGAAGCTTCCTCCATCGTTAGGTCCAAGGACTGTGCCACTTCAAGGTCAATAAGGTTACCCTATGCTCCGGTGTCAAGGAGGGCTTGTACTGTGATTTCCCCTGACTCAGTGAGAAAGGAAACGGGCAACAAAAAGTATGCTTGATCCTCTTTATTAGGATGAGCAAGAGAAAGGGCAGCTGAGGAGGGGGCATGACCCATCATTAAGAGAGACTGGCCTGGAGGCACAAGGGTGGAGTGCAAATAATAAGGGGTTTCTGCTACTTCATTGTCCCAAATGGGTAGTCAAGGGTTAACGCATACACACGCTCCACTCTTTCAGGGGGAGCGGGGTCACCCAGGGGAACGATAGTGCCAAACTGAGCAGATTCTGAATGCAGGGGACCCAATGACCCAGCCTCCTGATCTGGGCTGGGAGCAGGAGGTGCTATAGGCAGGGGTTCCCCTGGGGGGAGGTACCCAAGGTGGCCACCAAGGGGGGGCAAAGGGCAGCAAGTCCAGGTGGGCTCTTTCCTTGGCCATGACCACTGGCAGGGGGAGGTGTGGTACAGGGTACCTTGGGAGCGGTGGCAGGACATGCGGGGGTGTGAAAGGGCCTGGCCCCAATTGCCCGGGACACAGAGAACACAACTTCCAAGGATCCAGAGAGAGGGTCCCAAGATGTGTGGGCCACCACAGTGGGGTCCAAGGTAGTGCAGAATACGGAGATGGCAATTTTAGCAGGGATGGGTACAGTGGGAGCTAGGACCGTGAAGGCCTCGATCAGGGAGGCTAGGTCCATGGCTGTCTGTACAAAGGTAAACAGATGGAGGAGGCGCGCTGGTCTTGACTCAGGGGCCTGAACTGCCAAAGTGACCAGTGCCAACAAGGGGGTGGGGTTGCCTGATTTGGCAGCAGAGCGGAGCACTCCCATGACCCAACGATGGGCATCCCCATCCAGAGCATTGAGGAGAGCCATGCTCTATTGTGCATCAGAGGGAAGCAGGGATTTTGAACCATCAGCAGTAAGGCGCACCTTGAGTTCTGCCAGGGCGCCCAGGATTTGATCAGCCGCCTCATCAGAAGGGACAGGAGGAACCCCCAACCCTATCACATTAACTGATGGAGTGGCGCTCTCCACTGGAGCTCGGCGGGGTGGGGACAAATTCAGCAGAGCCTGGCAGCAGGATTAGATAAACGAGGCCACCAACCACCAGGAGAAGGCCAGGTTACAGAGGGGAGCACGTTCAGAGTGAAAGCGTAGGCCAATGCTTCGCCAGTGCCAGCAAGGAGGGCAGAGAAGGCCGAGATTAGGAGTTGGTTTTCTATATCATGGATTCATCTAATAATTAGACTGGGCTCCCAGTTGGGGTGCGTAAGCACCCAGTGGAGGGCCCATAATGCCAAAGGCATAGCAGTCTGGGTGACTAGAAGGAGTGGGGTTCTATGGGAGATGTGAGGAAAGTAAAAGTTCAGTAACGTACCAAAGGCCCCAAGGCAAACCAGATGGTTGCATTGGGGGCAATTGCGAGTCTTTCAGGGGCAACCCCAAGGGTGGGAGAGGCAGGGAGAATGATGACTCCTCCAGGGTTTGTGGTTGCTGGCCTTTGGATTCGAGTAGGGGACTTACATGCCAGCAAGGGACAGCACAGAGGCTGCCACATGGTTGGAAGTGAAAGTGGAGGTAGAGTGTGACCCACGAGAGAGGTTGGGACTGAGCTTCCCCTGGAGGGGGTGCTCCAGGTTGCACAGGCAGGCTGAGCTATTGGCAGCTGGGGTGGTTATGGATGTCAATTCCACTTGCGTCAGGGCAGGGGCGTTCAGGAGCTGCTTTAACTGGAAAGAGGTTTCAGAGGACTCAGCAACTGAACGAATGGAAGGGTTCCCATTAAACAAATGCGCATTAACAAAAGAAACAGTGGGTTCATTGTTGGGGGCGAGGCAGATATTTGCATTTATGATCTGCTGCTGCATGGTGGGGTTGAGCAACTGGATAACCCAGTCGGCAAACATCAGCAGGAGACTTGGGTGATAGCGTGCTTTGTCAGATTGATCAGTAGAATTTTTTTGAAAATAATAAGGCAGACAGAGGTCGTGGTAAGTTAAATGAGGAATTCAAATTTTATTTAGTAAAAGATAAGAGAATGAACTGAAAACTGCCCCTGACCAGGGCAGTTGCCTTAAAAACTGTGCAAAATGCATGGGAAGGTACTGTAAGATTGGCCATTTGGGGTTTGGCGACGGGATTTGGTTGGATGGCTCAGAGGGAGGTAGGGTGATGCTTCATATTTTGGAAAAGTCAAATTAAACTTTTGCAAATTTTTCCAGATTCCTGGGGCCAAACTAAATCAATACTACCAGTCTGGATCCTGGCCATCTGAGTAAGCCTGTTTGCATGGTTCGGTTGTTCCAGCCCATTCAAGGAGGCAGAGTCCCTTGGATTGGATCGTTTGCAACTTGGACCAAACCCTTAATCAGACATATCGTGAGATCCAAACTTCCTGAATCCATTTTAAAGCATTGGGGCAGATGGTCTGAGTCTTTTGGCACCTAATTCAAGGTCTGAGCCTTACCCTGATCTGATTTCTGGTACCAGCCAGTCAGACCAGCTCCTCAGACCGGAATTTGCAGGCTGGGCTCCAATGTTGGGAAATGCTGTTTCCCCAAAATTCTGACATAGTTTGCCTGGGGAGTGGGTGGTCCCAGGGGCCTGTCCATACCCCCTGGTGTGCACAATCTCCCTGCAGACTCCTTCTATCAAACTTACCAGGGTTGAGGAGGTGAGAAGAGGTGGGAATGTGATATCCAAGGGGGGAGGGCAGTCACCCAGCACTCATCTATCACATGGGCTAGGTCGCTCAGCTGTGACAGAGAATCAACTGGAGCCTTGTGACCCCTTTTCATTAGGAAGGGGTGTTAATACCTATCCAGTTGCAGGGGCTGGTCCCCAGGACTTACAGAAACCAGCTTCAAAACCATTGGAAACAGAGCCTGAAGGGCATGTTTCTGTTAAAAAGAATTTATACAGGATTGAATCCCCAACAGAACTTACTAATGGCATCATATCATTGGAAAATATTGCTGTCACTTCAAAATATGCCTTCAAAAATAGGAAACAAAGACTGACAGGCTTGTACCTACTAAGATAAGCATGCTTAATGTCAGATCTGTGGAGAAATTAACTGATGGAGCTGGGTCATCAGTGAAACTTTTCAACAACTCAGGCCCTCCTCTCTCATATCAGGATTATTGCCCAAAAAATCCTGCTTGGCTGATTGTACGCCAAAGCGACTGAGTGCTGGAGGGTTGGGTATCCCAAACCCATTACCAACCTCTTGGGACCATCCCTATGTGGGGTGGCCCTGGGAGGTTCCCTTTGCCTGTTGGGTGAGATGCCATCTTAACAACCATCAAAAAAGGGTAAAGCCACAATTTGGGCATCTGAGGATGGATTGGCAGCAACTTGGCCCACCACAAACTCTTTCAATGTTTATTCCAATTAGATTTGTTCTCAATTCACTCTTGCATAAAGTTCACTGGTATAGATCAAATCTTGAGGGCCTTGATCCCAAGCTTTTCTTAGCTATTCCCAAAAATCAATTATCTTAATAATCAGTAATAGCACACTGAGGAAATTGAGGGTGATTTTCTCTATTTTAAGTTTCCAACAAATCCCATTTTCAGAACCCAATCTTTTTATTAAAAATTCAAACCACTCATTCCAACCCAATTATTTCGAAAACCCACAGGACCGGGGCCACATCTACTTGGTTTGATGCTAGGTCCATATACACAACTATGGCCCATGGGTGCTTGTTGGCGAAATTTGTTCCCATTCTCATAACAGTCGCCCAAGCAGCAGTGCCTCTGGCATTCAGGCTTGTTCTTTGTGTGCTTCAACACTCAGATTGGCAGGTTGGTCTAACTTTATATTGCTGCTTCCATGACACATGGCTTTATGAGTCCCAATGATCAAGCCCTTGCATTCAATGGAGAATAATATAGTTACTTGCAGTTAACAATTAATTAAAAAGTTAACCATCTATGATGTCAGTGTTCCTTATCAGGCAGTCCAGGACGCGCTGTACTTCTTTAAGTTCAATATCTTAGTCCATGATCAACACTTTGTCAATATAGGCCATTAGCCATATCAGTGGTTAATGTGATGGTAGCGTAGTCTAGACAGACCATCAGCATTTTGATGTTTCACGCCAGGATGGTATTGGACCTTGAAGTCATACACCTGCTGCTTCAACACCCAGCGCACTAGGTGCCCCTCCAGTTCTTTAAGGTTCTGGAGCTATATAAATGAGGAGTGGCCAGTTACCACCATGAAATGCACTCCATGGATGTAAACTATGAATTGATTAAAAGCATAGGTCACTGCTAGATATTCTTTCTCAGTGAACATATAGTTATGTTTGTGTACATCTATATTTGACTGCTGTTGGCGTTACAGTTCCTTAGACTGTTGCTAAGGTCCAAAGGTGAGCTCAAAAGTGAAATTTACAAAAAATGGTTTCACCAGGATTCGAACCTCAGAACTTATAAAATTTAAGTTCAGAGTCAAACGCTGAGCTGATTATGTCAGAGGAGAAAGAAAAAACGAAATAATGGAATGAGTACTGAATACTTTATTAGATTAAATAAGTCAATATTTATAGGGCGCATAAGGACACGGTTCCTTAAAGGATCTTTGTGGCCCCATCCATTCAGGATCTTTCATGGCCTTCTAGATTGATTGCCTGTGTGGCTATCTCATTGTACTTTGTCGCCCCCATGATTGGAGTGGTGGAAACCCCATCTCATGTGATTCAGGAAGTGAGGATGAGGCTCCTGAAGTTTTATCTAAAATCTTGAACGCATGTGGATATCTTACTGAGTTTTGGGGGATTGGTGTCATTAATATAAGGCTCCATTTGGATTGGCTCAATAGTTTATTCATTGCAGCTCAATTCAGAAGTAGGAACTTTGATTCATTTTTCATCTTTAACATTGACAATGCCCCCTTCAAGATCCTGTCAGAGGGGAGTATAGGTCTGAAGGAACCGGCCATGCACCCTATTAACCACAGTTCCCTGGTTGTCATTGGTAATGGTGTACTCTGACTTAACCTTATGAATAACCTTATAAGGTCCAGACCATAAAATGTCTAGCGTATTCTGTCAACCTCAAGGTCAATGGTGATAGAAGAAAACAAGGTCATCTAAGTGGAAAGCTGGCAAGGATGGTCAGCCAAGATTAGATTGGGATTTCTCTCTTCCTGTAGTGGTGACAATGCCTTGTGTGGCTAGGGCTTGAAGCCAGACAATTTCATCAGCTAAGGCCCTCATAGTTAATTCAGAGCTCTCAGATGTGGAGGTCTCAAGCAATGGCTGGATGCTACTTGGTAGCCAGGGTGCACACCAATATAGGGCTTCAAATGAGGTCATCTTGATGACTCGATGGTAGCTTATCCTGTAGGCAAGCAAAGCGCTGGGTAGGTAGCGATTCCAGAGAGTAGGATCCAAGGTGGTAAACTTATTTAAAATGGATATAAGAGTTTCATTAGCGCACTCTACTGCCCCATTAGTTGATGGGTGGTAAGGGGCAGAGAAACTCTGGGTAGTGCCAATTAGCGAGGTAAGCTGTTGTATTACCTGTGAGGTGAAATTCAAATCGTTTTCCAAAAGTAAGGTTTGGGGGCATCCATGCTGGGCGCAAGTGGATCAAACAAGAAAGAGAGCTGTGGCATCAGCAGTGGCAGCTGGGACCAAAATCGCTTCAACCCAGTTGGTTAAATGGTCCACGGCTAGGATAATATACTTATGGCCATGCAACCCAGTGGGAAGAGGGCCCACCACATCAATGTTAACAACATTTAAGGGCACCGTTGGGGCAATGATTGAGTGTTGAAATTGAGGATTGGCTTGGTTTTGGGATCAGCAAGTCATACATGCTTCCAATAACTCTTGGGTAATTTCTACCAATTTAGTCCCAGTAACATCATGACTTCAGCCATTCGTGAGTCTTCTTAACTGCCCTGTTTCCCACAGTAGAATGGCTCTCTAGGATAAAAAAGGTTCATGAAGAAGGGCGGACATAATGGAGGCACTATTTATTGACCCTCTTGTAGAGCAGCCCATCCTGCATTTGAGTGTCTCAAGTCATCCTTTGGAGTTCATCTTGGACCTCAGGAGTTTCCAACTCCCATTTCTCAGGTTGACCTATCAGATCATACAGTTGGTCTTCATCATGGGTCAAAGCTGCTAGCTCCAGTATCCTGGAGAGACCATTGGCGTCTTATTGAATTGCGTCTGCACGATGGATAATGGTGAAATCATAGCTCTGCAGTCATAAGGCACACTTGGTTAAATGGCCATCTGGGTCCTTCATCTGCTGGAGCTACCAGAGCGAGGAATGGTCTGTAACAATGGTAAAGTAAGTACCATAGAGATAAGGCCAAAAATGATTGATGGCTAACAAGACAACTAGGCACTCCCTATCCTTAACGCTGTAGTTTCATTCAGCTTTACTCAGTGTCTTACTAAAATAGGCCACGGGACGGTCAGCCTGATTCTCATCATGTTGGGCTAGGATAGCCCCAACGCAACATCATTTGCATCCCTAAAATAACAAGAAGGGTTGGTCAAAATGCGGGTGGACAAGAATGGGTTTAGTACATAGAGCAGTTCTCAAGGCATTAAAAGCCTATTCTTGTTCAGGCCGCCATTTAAACGGCACATTCTTCTGCTGGAGTAAAATAGTGTCTCGGATAGGTTAGCAAACTGGGGGTAAACTGACAATAATAGCTCACCATGCCTAGGAACACCTGAATATCCCTTAAGCTTTGGGGCGCGACATTCTCTCTATGGCGTCAACTTTGTCTGGTATAGGCTGGATGCCATTTTTTGAAGCTTTGTGTCCCAGAAACTATAGTTCTGACTGGAAAAAGGAGCACTTAGAAGGTTTAAGCTTTATAGAAGCCTTTCAGAGATGATTGAGGACTTCCCTGAGGTGCTGAATGAGTCCAATAAAGGTTCGTGAGAAAACAGTAATGTCATCTAGGTAGAAAAGGATGCACAAAAGCTTCAAGTCCTCAAGGATCCCGTCCATGGCTCGTTGGAAAGTGGCTGAAGCGTTACAGAGGCCCTAGGGCATCCTTGTGGGCTCGAATAGTATTTCATTAGCTATGAGAGCGCACTTGGCTTTATCTTCAGGGGAGAGCTCAACTTGCCAAGATCTTTTGGCAAGGTCCATGGCAGAAAAGTACTGAGATATGGTGAGCAGACAGAGGGAATAATCAATTGAGGGCTGAGAATAACTGTCCTTCTTAGTGATGGAGTTGAGTCGCTGGTAGCCCATCACCATTTGATGGCTGCCATCCTTCTTCTGAACCATCAGAAGAGGAGAGGACCACGGGCTGAGCGATGGTACTAGGATTCCAGAATCAAGTAGTTGTCTGAGTTCCACAATAACCTGGGCCTCTTCAATCTTGCTCTTTCATTAAGGTTGGAACTGGTAGGGGGAGCATCCCCAGTTTCCACATAATGTAGGACTCCTTTCATTTTTCCTAAGTCATAGGTCAAGGCTGAAAAAGGTCAAAATACTCCTCCAAAAACTCTTGAAATTTTGCGTTGTTGGTCATCTGAGAGGTCCTTTCTGGTGCTGGTGTTGACTAGGCCAACCAATGGAGGTGTTTTTAAGCTGAAGTTCCTTAGGTCCTCAAAACTTCAGACATCAACAAAAGCCTCCAGTGGTAGAAGGCGGACATAGGTAGCGGGAATGGTTGGACCTACTATTTTGGGGTTTTCAGTATGGTTAGCCAGCAACACTGATTTAGATCTGGCATAAGCTGGATCTAGGATTCCAAGGAAGGTTAGCACCTCTTTTGTGGATGAGTTGTCTAGGCCTTGGATTTCCAGTAGGTATCCAGAGGGGATGTTCACATGGACCTGGGTGTCAGCAATGATTTGGGACTTTGGAGGTATTGTAGTCGCCTTAGGTAAGTAGATTGGCATGCCTTCTTGATCATCAACAGCAGGAGGGGGCAATCAGACTTGAGAGCCCCTTATGTGATATTCGAGCCAATTGATTCAGCCTTCACTCTTCAGTAAACAGACTTTTGCTTTGAGCTCCGTCTTAGAGTCATGAAACGTTTCAAAGATCATAGGGACCCGATGCTCTAGTAGGGATAGAAAGCTGCCATTATAACGGAGTACTGCTGAATAGTCTTAAAGGAACAGAGTCCCAAGTAGCAGGTCATAGCTAGGTTATTTAGCATGCCATCGGGGTCTTTATGGCAAGTTTTAAAAACTGTACAGGTTTAGAGAAATAGGCCCCTATAGATTGGGTGCATTGTGGGCCATCTTTGTCATACTCAATATGGTGTGGAAAATCTGGAGCAATTTGACACGCTTTGTTAACTTGGATGATATGACGTTCATGGGGAACCATTGTTGACTATGGCAAGGACTGGGATTTTATGAACTCAAAATTCAACGCGGGTAACCAGGCTTTAAAACTGGGGTGGTAGGTTGAGAAACATGGGATAGTCATTGGTAGAAGAGTAAGCAGTATCAATTCCTTATTATCATTGGATACCAAAACTTCTTCTCAGGTACAATAGCTCCAGGTTTGTTCAAGGTTATGGAGGATCCTTGAGGCGGGGTAGGGATGTCAGCATGGAGCGCCTTGTCCTTCACGCTGACGGCCCTCTTTCTGCCTCCTCAGTAAGTTGTTTACAGAAGTTCTTGGCACTGTGTCTGAAACCATCACAGTAGGTGCATCGAGGTCAAGGATTCTTCTGGTTCTTGACCACATGGACTTGAGGACAGTTAGAGGGAACTGTAGGTGTAGCCTTAAACTGTATAGTTGTTTAAAGTATCTCATTAAGTGCTTCCTTAATTATCTTAAATAAAGTAAAACCATTATTATTCCCAATCATATGCATTTGGACCTCAGGGTTGGATCCCAATGTGGGAATGTCAGTGGTAATAGCATCATCCAGGGTGATACAATTGGTAGTGACTTAGGGTTGTGCTTGGGCATAAAACTGACTGGCAAACTCCAGGGGGCTTTCTCCTTTATTCAGGTGGATACCCATGAACGCTTGTTTTTGGTTTGCCAAGGTTTGATTTCTGCCATACTCTTGGATTAAGGCTGTATGGACCTGTTTCCATGAGTTTCACACCTTCAGATGGGGGGTCATGATCTCCTGGGCAGTGCTATCGAGGCAGGAGTGGATGGGCTTTACCATCTGCTTTTTGGTGGCTTCCTCTATGGAACTCTCATATATGTACAGGAAGGAGGCAATGCTTTCCTGGCCAGGGGTGAACCTCCCTTAAAAACTAGGTTTAAGGTTAGTTGTAAGAAGAGTAAAGAGTGTGTTAACACCAGGGATGGGCGCTGGCTCAGATATCTCAGTCTCTGCATAGTTGCAGGGGGCCTGCTGGTCTAGCCATCGCCATAGGCCCTCAATGTCCTCTTAAATATCTTCCCAGTTTTGGTTGAGGGAGGAAATGGAAGCCTTATTTGCAGCTTGCTCTTTTAGGGATTGAATGTTGGCACCCTGAAGGTGAAGCTGGCTTTCAAGGGTGGTCAAACGGGTTTCAAGCCCTCAACAAGTTTGTTTGAGTTGAGAGATGCAATTATTGGTAAGCTTGGTGAGGCACTGAAGTTGTCCATTTTGTCCCAAAGTCACTTAATGGAGACTATAGGGTTGAGGGGACTCCATCCACTTGGAGTTTGCACCCCTGAGCTACATTCCAAATTAGATTGCATAAGGCAGCCAAGGCTGTTATCACATCCTTTCACCATGTGTCTTCAGGGCCATCAAGAGTGGGTATTGTGGGACCTGAGAGTTCTTGCGGTCCACGGGGACCATATGGTCTTTTGGTCCCTCACGCCCTTCAGACCTTCGCTCCTGGAGGGGTAATCATAAGAGGCCAGCTCCTGATAGTGTTGTTGCAGGGTTTGTACCAGATCCTCAAATTGGAGGAGGCGCTGATTCCAAGCTGACTCAAGAAGTTGGACGTTCTGATGCAGCTGGTCCTCAAGATAGCTAGAGATTCCAATATCTAAAACCAAATTTGATATTGAGCCTCGTTGATCAATTGTCAGTTATCAATAATGGCCTTGCGGTTGTCATGGACAAAAGAGGAGTCTGCGTTGTAGAAATTGATGACGTGGAAGTGTAAGGCCTGGGTGAGCCTCAGTTGTTGGGAGACATTGTAATGGTGCAACCCAATAAATTGTAGTTTGTGATGAATAGCTGGAGGAAAAAGTTGTGAAGGTAGCATTAAGGACCCTGAGCAAGCTCTCCTGCTAGCAGATGGGCCAAGGCATAGAGGTCTTGCAGGGTAGAGGGAATGGAAGTGGCGCGGGAGTGGCTGGAGTGGGCACCCACAGAGTAGATGACATTTATTAGTTTGTTTGACAACATTGTTAAGGTTCTCATACTGAAGTTGGTACTGACTTCCATCAACAGAGGGCAGGAAAACAGGAATGTGGCCCAGAATTCTAACCTCTTAGGCCACAAGATTAGTACTTCATAATGTAAGGTACTAATCTATTGAGCAACGCTTCTTTACTGATCATCAGATTGATCTTCAGGACTGCTAGTATTCTCCATTGTTTGTATTAATAGTTTTCACTTAGGAAATCTCAGAGCCCCCTGTAGTGAGCACCGAGTTTTGCTGGCGTTAAATTTCTTTAGACTGTTGCCAAGGTCTGAAGGTGGGCTCAAAGCTGTGAATTTGCAAAAAATGATTGCACCAGGGTTTGAACCTCACAATTTATAAAATTCAAGTTCAGAGCCAAATTATGAGCTAATTATGCCATAGGAGGTCAAAAAAATGAAAGAATGGACTGAGTAAGAAATACTTTATTAGATTAAAATGTGTTGCTATTAAAACTTTTCTTTCTCGTTGCAAACACTTTTGCAACCCATTCAATTCAAGACTAAATCTAGTTTGATAATCTCATAGAGGGGATTAGTCTGCGCCCATGTATGGGAGCAGTTGGGCAAGCAAGGCAAGAGGAGCAGGCGGAAGGCCCGCGGCCTCTAACATTCAAAAACGCCCCGGAGAATCTGGCAGAATAGAAAAAAATCTAAAAAAACTGGCGGTCACAATTTCCCCAGAGATACTCGCATGGCAAGCACGATGCAACCAGTACATCAACACGCCACATTCCTAGCCACTTTCGTCGGTGGAATTTGGAGTCCATGTGTATCTGGACATCCAAAAAATGGCCCTATGGGAAAAATTTTGTGAAGATGTACACAAAATTTTCCTGACCGCGGTGTACGTTGCACCTCACTCCATGTCACGTGGTTGGCTGGACCTAGGTTTTGAAAGCAAAATAGCAGCAGACGAGGCTGCAGTGGTGCGCGTAGTGGTTGACCTCCCCAAAGGGCAATGGGTCATCAAAACTAAACGCACCAGATGGACAAAATCAAACCAAATTTTCCTCATGTTTAACTTTTTGCCTACTACAGTAAAATGTGACATTTTGGAGCAACACCTGAAAGATGGTCTCGCCATATATGGCGAAATACAATCTTTCAAAATGCAACGTTTCACGCTGATGCCACACCTGTGCACCGGCAAAGCCATTGCAGTTCTGACCCCAACTGAGGAGATCGCAAAGGACCTAACTCAGATCCCACACTCCACCTTTATTGACATTACAGGGCACACCACCCACCCATTCTGGGTAACCGTGGACAGCGCGCCCCCCATTTGCACCCACTGTGACGCGTTCGGCCATAAGGCACACGCGTGCCCCATCAAAGAGGGCGTTACATTCCAAGAGCACCCCTCGGTGGCCATGGCCAGCGGAGAGGCGCACTACAAACCAACCGCAAGCACCAAAGAGGCTTTCCCGTGGGGAGCACAAGCCTGCTACCTATTGGTAAAGCCCATCTCCCTGCAGGAGCGGAAGAAGGCCAAGCAGGCCCATAGGACCGCGGCCAAGGAAGTGGCCAAGGTCACCACCACCATCCCACACTCACAACGCCAGGAGGATATGGAGACCTTCGTGGCGGAAGCAACTCAGGAATCCATCACCTAATCAGAATGGGAGGCCCATGCTGAATGGGCCACTCAATCCGAGGATCCAATGGGAGATTCGATCTCACCCAATTGCTGCACCCAAGCCCCGGTCAAAACCAACTTGGGACCTATCCCAACCAAAAAACATATTTTGCCCCACTCGACGGTGCACCGAACTTATCCGCATTACAAAAAATTCGTCCGACGTCAGTAAAACAAAAAGTGAAGGCCAAAGCCAATGCGACTCTTTCCACAAAAATTAACAAAAACCCCAATAGCGTTACTGCTAATACCCGTGCTGCTGTGAAAGCCTGTGGGGACCTGGAAGAGGCTGGTGGGCCAGGGGCCCACCCCCTTGCACCTAAGGTGCGATGGGGGAAACCTTCACTCTAGGGACGCTGAATATCGCCGGACTCAAGGCCTCCCCGTCCCGGGCTAGGAAACTGAGTTTTTTACAAAATATTTACCTGTGGATATCCTGGCCATCCAGGAAACCCACTGTCCATGAGGTTCCGAGGAAGCTTGGAAAACAATGCTCCTACCATCCCTATCCTTTTGGTCAAAGCACTGTGGGGTGCTAATTCAGAAAAACAATTTTTCAAATTTACATCTTCAGAAACATTCCTAAATGACTGAGTGCTCATTGTCACCTTCTCATGGGCCGATGTTGCACACACAATCGTCAACATTTATGCCCTAAACGGTGCACAAGAGTGTCAGGAATTTTTCTCGTTGGTCAAATCCCTCCCGCTACCCCCCAATTCTTTCCTAATTGGCGACATGAACTGTTGGCTAACCTCACCAACGGACCGGTGGCCGCCCTCACCCCACGCCCCACAGGGTCATGTAGAACTATGCGTTCTAAAAGCCACCCTTGGGTTAATGGATGCGCTGCCATGACATGCCCCACTGCTCGAAAACATGACGCGTCCCCACGTCCACAACGGCCAATTAAGGTCCATGACCCACATTGACCTTATTCTAGCGCTGGCGAAATTCCAACCCCACATCTCCCACTTCAAAACAATGATAATAGAATTCTCCGACCACTGACTGGTCTCAATAACATACCACTTACCCGTCACAGTTGCAAAGGCCCTACATTGGTGCAAAATCCGCCCCCCAGAGCTTGCGTCGCCAGGATTTTCCACGTGGGTGGAAGAGGCAACTTTGGCAAAATCGTTTGTTGCACCATTTTGCGCGGACCCCATTTCCACATGGGCAACTTTCAAAGAAGACACCATCCGCCACCATCGCCATCTCTCATCCAGACACTCATGAGCCACATTGGCAGTTATATCGCGTGCGCTGGCAGAATTGGCCCACTTGGAGTCCAACATTCCAGCCTCAGGATATAGCCCTGCATGGGGCCAGAAGTGGGTGGAGGCAGCAGCCCACCTCAACGCACTTGAAAGGCAACACAAACATCGGTTTTGTGTCCAATACAGGGCCACATGCATCACTAAAGGCGACAAGTGCACCGCATACTTCTTCAAAAATTTTCTTGCACCATGCCAGAGTGTGGCCTGCACACAGGTGCAAAGATCGGATAATTCTATTGTGGACACACCAGCTGAAGTGGCAATCGAAATGCAAAGATATTACTCTGAGTTATACCAAGCCGAACCAATTCAGCTGGCCGAAATGGCGGAATTTCTCAACAGAGCTCATATCCGCACCATTTTCTGATACCTGGAAATAATGAATTTAATTACTCCCGAACGAATTATGGACTACCATTCATGGTGCGCCAAACCAAAATGCCCAGGCCCAGATGGCATTCCATATGAGTTCTACAAAAAATATTTTAAATATATATCCCCATTGCTGCTAGCCTCACTCAACCAAAGCCTGTTGGAAACGCGCCTCCTACCAGGAGGACATGAGGCCTTTACAGTCACACTCTTCAAGAAAGGGGATAGGCTAGACTTAGCCAACTGGCGCCCCATTTCTCTAACAAACACAGACACCAAAATTTTAACAAAAATCATGGCTAACCGTTTAGGGACTGTAGCATCTGCCACCATCTCTCCAGAACAATTCGGTTTCATCCCCAGAAGGTCGATTTGGGATAACGTGCACTCTGTGGCTAATGTGTGTCAGTCCACAGCCTCTGGGGCACTTGTATTCTTGGACCAACAAAAGGCCTATGATAGAGTAAACTGGGAATACCTTAGGGCCTGCCTCCAACAATTCCGCCTACCTCCCCACTTCATTAACTGGGTGATGCTGCTCACGGAATCTGCAACAATGGCAGTGCGCGGCCCAGGTTTCCTAACGGATGTAGTCCATCCTCAAAGGGGCCTGCGACAAGGGGACCCCCTGAGCCCACTCTTATACAACTTCAGCCTTGACCCACTACTGCGAAATGTGAATACCCAACTCACTGGGGTCCATGTGCCAGGCCAAACCCCAGTCAAGATGATGGCATTTGCAGATGATTGCGTGGTGGGGGTGTCTAATAACAAAGATGCACGCGCGCTTGAAGCCCTCATCCAGGAATATTCCCGGGTAAGCAACACAGCACTGAACGCCCCCAAAACCGAAATCATCCTCCTTGGTCGGTTTTAGAACTGCTGGGCCCCAGCAAGTAGTTCCCAACCCAGCTCATCTGCTCGCCCAAGTCCACGCCTTACCAACTCAAAACACACCGCTCCACTGGTGCTCCCCTTTGTGCCACGACCTACCATAGGACCGGTACGCCATCTGGGCGTGTGGTTGGAGGCAGGAGGATACGCGTCAGCAGTAATGGAGTGCCATATACTGGACAACGTGACGAAGCGAATCGCCTCTCTCAGAGCCCACCCTACTACCCTCACTGGCAGGGTTGTTCTTGCCAACTCTATGCTCCTATCCAAAGTCTGGTTTGGAGCCCACGCCATCCCCTTCTCCCCAAGCTTCTTCAAATCCTTGCATGCCCTGCTGCAAGGATGGCTATGGTCAGGTCGCCCTCCACCAGTACGGTTAGAAGTCATGTTTGGCCCTCATCATCATGGTGGCATGGGCCTACTTGACTTCAAAGCCCATGCCGCCAAGATGCTGGGCACCTGGATTGCGGCCGTCACTGCTCCTACACTCCCATCCCAACACTGGTCCCGCGTGGCCTGCTACAACTTCTCCCAAGCCTTGGGCCTCAACAATCCATCAAACCCCCACTCCCTGATGAAATACCTCGCATCACACACATCAGCCACAGGTCCTCACGGGACCAAAACCCACTACAAACGAATCCTACTCTCCATGCGAAGTGCAGAGTGGAGAATTCGTATTAGTGGACATACAACCTGAAGAGGCCGCCCCTCTCCTCAGTTCACACAAGAGGTACAGGGGCTACCCATCCATGATGGCGTGATCCCCATTCGACCCCAAGTCCTATCCAGGGTGGACTACCTGGACATGATGGACATCCCTTATTCCACTGAGACCCAAAAGACTATCTGGAAATACGCACACCATCCTCTGTTGCAGCCTCAAGTCCGCTCCCATGTGTGGCGCTGCCTGAGGCGGGTGTATCGTACAGCTGAGCGCTCTAATGCTTTACACTCATCCTGTGTCGTGTGTGGCCAGTATGGAATGCTGTTTCACCGCCTGGAGAAGTGCCTCACCTCTAAAGTAATATGGCGCGAAGTCCAACGTCTGCTAGGCCAGGATCAAACACATCCCTTCAGTCTGTCAAGAGATATGTTTGCTTCATCAATGGCCTCCCCCTCCCACCCTCCCTTCGTGCTCTGGTGGTTGCAATCGCCATGTGGACTATCCACACGATTGTCTTAGATGCCATCGCCGGATCCATCCCCACCCTCCCTGAAGCTGTCCACAGATTCCGGTCTCATTTGGTGGATCACTTTCAAGCGTGGATTTTTGGATATCTCCCACCACGTCGCTGACAGCTGGTCTCCTCCTGGTTCCCAGTCTGGTTCATCAAATCAGACTTCTTCCTCCACACGTGCTCAATAGTGGCTACGCCCCCTACACACGTTCCCTCCCCTTCCCATAAGTGGCGTTCCCACTGGCAACAAGAGATAGCATCGCTTCTCTGGGGTGCCTCCCCTGGTACTAAGTTTTGTCTCGTCTGAGTCATATTTGGAAGTGTCCGTCCCATGGTCGGCCTTCCCGCAATAAATTTAAATCTAAATTTAAATTTAAAATGTGTTGCTATTTATAGGGTTCATAGGGACATGGTGCTTCAAAGATCTTCGTGGCCCCATCTGTTAAGGATCTTTCATAGCCTTCTGGATTGACCGCCTGTGTGGCACCCTCATTGTACTTTGTCGCCCCCATGACTGGAGTAGTGGAAACCCCACCTCATGTGATTCAGGAAGTGGGGATGAGACTCCTGAAGTCGTCTTTATTGATCCTCAAACGTATGTGGATTCCTGACAGAGTTTGGGAATGGTGTTATTAAGATAATGCTCCATTCAAATAGTCTTGAGAATCAATTTGCTGCGGCTCAATTTAGAAGTAGGGATTTCTATTCCTTTTTCATCAAATCCTAATAATTACAATATATTATGAGATTTTTACTTCTTCCCTATCATCTGGGACAACACAGCCCTAGATAAATGATTCATTCATCTGTATCAAAAACGGCTTATCAGTATTCAAATAAACAATATTGGTGCTGAGGCTATACAGGTTCAGAGTCAGCTAAATGCCAGATGGCAGATCATCCATTTGAATTGGTACTGTTCTTCAGCAAATGGAATAGTATTTCCTCTACCTTACTTAAATTCTCTATAAATAGCCAGTAGTAGCAAACCAGTTCCAAAAAAACCTGGATGTCTCGCTTACTGGTTGGCGTCCTCATCTTCTTGATAGCTTCTACTTTGGCCAGCTGAGGCCGTAGGCCCGTTTTGTCAATAACAAAACCAAAGTACTCAAGCTGTCCTAGAAAAAAAATTTCATCTTTGAGGTTTGATTTTAAATTTACAAAGGTGTCTCAGAAAAAACTTACTTTATGTGCTGAAAATGTTTGCCAAACGTACTCAAAAAACGTTAGTATTATCTAGAAAAACAATTTTCATAAGATCTTAAGATCTCCTAATATGCTATCCATGGCCCGTTGGAATGTGGCAGGGGCGTTGCATAGCCCTTACAGCATTCACATGGGTTGGAAAAGCTCTTGATCATTTTATGGCGCACTTTTCTTGCTCTTCCCACGGCAGCTCTATTTGTCAGTAGTTGTAAATCAGGTCCATGGCAGAAAAATATCTAGTTCTTCTAAGCCAATCAGGTGCTTTTTCAATTTGGAGAAAAGGGTATGAGTCCTTCTTTGTGATGTTGTTGAGGTGCTAGTAATTAGTTACAACTTGATTGGTCCCTCCTTCATTTTCAATATTTGAACTGGTGACTCCCACAGACTTTTTAATAATACTAACATGCTCAATGCACTAGCTGGTTGATTTCTCCATTGGCTACTTCATTTGCTGTCCTGGACCAGCAAATAGGGAAAAGGTGGATTGGTGGGTAGGATCCCATGTTAATATGGTGTAACACATCCTCGGCACATCTAAAATCAAAGTCATCTGTCAAAAATTCATTTGTAGTCTTGAATAGAGCCATTGCTTGGTACTTTTTCTCCTCTGACAGGCCAACAAAGGATTTGTGGGGTATGACTAAGTAGACAGCCTCGCAATTTAAATCCTCCAACCTGATTCCTCCAATGTCATGAACTATTTTAATGTCCCTCACCTCTTCCATTGGTAGGATGTGTAAGAAAGTGATGTTTTGGTGTTACTTCACCTGTATCAGGTGAGGGTGGAGGTTATCTAATAATAGTCTGATCTAGCCATGGTCCAAGAGAATGAGACCTGATGCTACTATTGGTTTGTAATGGGAGCAGTTAAAGGGATGAACACTTCATATGTTCCTGACAGTATCTGAAGGTCAATATCTGTCTTACCTATGACCTGGTGGCTGGGCAAAATGGTCCTTATTCGACACCCTCAGCTGAATGCTTTCAGATATAAAAATTTGATGATTTAGTTGTCTATCCTGTCCACGTCTTTTTTGATACCTGATGTGTACGATCCTATCATTGAAGGCCACATTTTTTTATAGTGGTACTCACTTCTCTGTCTTCTGGTCTCCACGCTGATAATACATTGGCAATTATGGCTAAGAATTGCCAGATTGTTTTCCTCAAAATCAGTCTTGACACCATATGTCCTTATAAAGAGGTTCCAATGATATGTTGTTTTGGGCGTTTGGTAAGACAATGTCAGTTGCTGACACTAGTATAGAGCCAAACCTTAGGGGTAGCGTGCTGTAAGCATCTAGTGAGGTGGTGGAATTGGACCCTGTGGTTCTGTATCCCTTATATTGGTCAATATTTAGTGACACCCCCACTTTTTTACTAGTTTAGTAATACAATGTTTATGTGAACTCCGCTATTAGTTATAGTTCTGAAAAAAACTTTAGCTGTACTAATATCAATGCAAGTTTACTTGGAATAATAAGAGTCATTGGTAGCTCTCTTTCTGCTTGGCGTAACTTTCTGAGCCAGTTTACACAAATTTATAAAAAAATTGAATTCGCCTATAGTAGTTTCACTCTGATGACCTCAGATTCTCTGTCAGCTGCTCCAGCGTGGGGCAGCGGTGAAACTCCCCCGCTGTTTTTTGTCCAGCAGGAAAACGTGCTAAGACTGGTTCACTCAGTCATTCCAAACCTATGGGCTGATTTGTTCCGCCCAAGAATCTGAACACCCACCTTGCTTGTACCCAAGCAGTACCATGCTGCCCCCTAGTGCTCCCTTGGAGCAACATGTGCTATAGCCTAATGGTCAAATATGGGAAACTATTCCCATACCATGACCAAGCCATTATCAAAAATGGCACAGGCGGTGATGATACCCGCCAGATTTATTGGTTTCCGCCCCCACAAAGGGTATTTTGACCTTGGCTTCACAGGTGAAGCCGACGCTGCCACTGCAGCAACTGTGCCCCTGGTATTCCAGGGCACCCCTCTCCCCACAACTCAGACTCAGCTCCCAGCGGACACCACTTTGGTGGTCCAGTTTGCTGGCCTGCCTACCCACCTCCCCCTGAAGTGCTCCACTAGGAGCTGATGGACAGTTTGGCAGCCTATGGTTCCAACTCCATCTTACAATTTGTGATCCCAAATGGGGCCACATGACTTGCTGAGCCTCAGGCATATGCCACGATAAGCCCTGAATTTAGTGAAATTGTGGTGGCAATTCTGCCATGCACCGTTATTCCCTCAGCACCTGACCATCCATTTTGGGCCTGCATCGAGGGCGGGCGGACAATCTGTCCATCATGTTTTGAGTTAGACTACTTGAAATGTAAGTGCCCCTCCTTAGCCACTTCTGATGGATCAGATGACTCATCTGCCGACCTCCAATATGCCACCCACCATGTACAATTTCAGGTATGGGGCACAATCCTACCTCCTCCACCCCCAAAGCCTGTTGCTGCAGCTACACCTGCAGCCACCAATCAGCCTCCTCCTCACCCCAATGCCATGAATAATTCCTCCAATCAAGCATTGGATTGGATCCCAGTTCAATCCCATGCTTCCACAAATGAATCAAACAAACCTCAACTGTACGCTGATTCCCCAATCCAATTCAACCAAAACCCATGGTAATTATTGGATGAAATCAACTAATTAGGTAACGTCATTTATGAACCATCACTGCAAGTCAACAGGTTCTATAACGCAGAATGGGATGCAAAATTCCCGCCTCATAAATATGCCCCACAACCTAACGCCAAACCGTTCTACAGTGACCACCAGCTTGCAGAAGAAGCAGCTGCCACACCAGATTGCCTTCCACTCTGCAAAGCTGCCACCAAATCTGTGGCTGCGCTTGCAGGAGGAATTTCACCTCCCATTATCCTCAAGGATCTTACTACATAAAGTAAGATCAACATAAAAATTTACACAAAAACGTCACTGAAGCCATCCAGAACGTGGTAACAGTAGCACGGAATCTGAAAGCAAAAATTACCTGAAATAACATAGCCACGTTTGTTCAATTCCCAGATACCCGCATCAAAGCTGAAGATGCTTTGGCCAAATACATCGTTGCCATTATGATGGTTGGCAACTATTCAGAAGTTCCAATCATCAAGAATATTGAACCCCATACCACTGATGCCCCCACACCCTTACTGTCTGCCTTAACATGCACCCTACTCTGGGATGAGATGGATGCGGCTGAAGACGATCCCCCCAACCCTCCCCGTCCACCATGGAGGGATAGCAGTATCCGCTGCCCACCCGGTTGGATATTTTGATAGGTATGATTCAATCAATCCGTCCATTATGGGCGTTTTGTTTGAATCGTTTTTTATTAAAAAATTTAGTTTTAGTTCAGTAATGTCCGCCCCCTGGTTGGCTTACCTCGGTTAAATAAAACAAAAAATTGGTATTTATTAAATCTACGCTAAGTTTGTCAGCTTTGCCCAAATAAGAATGCAGATTGTCAAAGAGCAGAGAGCTTCATTTCTTTAGATCGCTGAGTGGGATGGCTATGTTAACTCCTTCCAGTTTCAGCGTGTCACTAGAAGTGACAGGTAAATTGTGATGTTCCATCTGTTGAGCATAGGGCTTTGCTACCACTTCAGCCACTTGTTCTATGTGGTTCTCATGATGAATGAGTGGTGACTGCTGTTATGATATTGGCCACAACAGGTCAGAGGGTCAAAGGCATCATGTCATCAAAGGACTTACTAGGGATATATGAAGATTCAGCAGCAGTAGAATACCACATTTATACTCCCCCTAATCTTTCCTTGCTCTTCAGTTCCCAGTAATCCCATATGGTGCACCTTGAGCTTAAATACTTTAGCTGTGCACTAGCTAACTTACTACCTTTTTTCACCACACTAGTGGCAGGTGATCAAGAGGATGTTAGTTCTTCTTGATCAGTTGGTGGTCAGTCAAATCTCCTCAGTGTCTTATTGGAAAGGTTTTCCTCAGACTTCCTGGTTCTTATGGTATCAATTATTAGGTGCATCAAAGGTTGTGGCACAGTGATGCAGATGACTTACCATTTGTTATTTACCGTATTCATAGTTCAATGCAGTTAACATGACCCAGTATAGTTCTTTATATGGCTCACAAGTATTCCAGAGGGCGATCTGGGTGTCATAATTATTCAGGACTCAAGCGCTACATATACTTGGGCTTTGAGGTAAAAATGGTCAGTGAACTATAGAATCAACTTGTTCTTCTAGAAAGAGAACTGAGGAGGCAGCTTTTCAGATAGTCATCATATCAGCTCTGCTGAACTCTTTGATGATATTAAATTTCACGTTGTAGTAGGACAGCCCAGTCACACTGATTTTGAGCATCACTAACTCCTAGATTTCTAATTATAGATTGTCCATCAAGGTCACCAGTTTGGCCTTATTGCTCACCCATCCAAACTTATTTCAGTTAGTGACAGGTTTGTGTGGATTTCCCCCTTTTTGTCGAGCTTTGGAAAATTGATGGGGTTGACTCTAAATCCGCCGGTGTTCTTGGTGACTCAGTTATGACTTTGTGGTATAGGTGGTAGGTCTTCCACGCTGATTTTTAGAGCTGAAGTTCAGAAAAGACGATGCAGATGACCCAATGATAGGCGTAAAATGAGCTGGCGTTTTGTCACAGTGTTTGGGGCAGCCAGAGCGGCGTGGATAGGGGTTTCTGGAATGGTGGTTTGAGTTGATATGTTGGGTTTAGTATTGAGTCAAGCCTAATGGAATGTTTTGCCATAAGGAAGCATTGTCACTTTTGAAATCAAATAAGGCAGGCTTGATTCATGCGCATTGATAAAAAAAGCCTCAACTTTTGGGTGAAAGGGCCTTGACTTTATCTGCGAGATCTCTGCTAATTTTGGCCCATAATTAATCTAATATGTTGGTCAGATACTAGAGCTTGTGCTGTAAAGTTTTCTCAACTTCTGATAGTCATAGCACTGCCATATTGAGTTGGAACTTAATGGCGCCAATTTTCTTGGTGAATTGTCAATTCTAACGCCCTGAGTCCGAGTCATGTCACCCAGCAATACTAATTCTCTATATAAGCGATTCAAAGATTGGACAGCGCTATTCAGACTTCCATCAAGACTGTGAAGTCTGTTATGCCCAGCGTTAGTGTGCCATTTGAGGTCATGGAGTTGATTATGGTGGTTAATCACAGCATTTGATAGGCATCTAAGCTGCCAGTCCAGTTCCTCCACCAGCTGCTGAATGGCGTGGCCTGTCTGAGCATAGGCTTTTGGTCCGTAGCCTTTGCTGCCACGTGTTGTGCTAATTTCTTTCTTTGAATAACTCCTTGACTTGACCACAGTGATGAATTACATCGGTTACCCATTGGAACAACGCTTCATGATGATCCAGTATCTCCCTGATGTGGTCCAAATTGCCATTTTTTTGGCTGGTCAGTTCATCTACATGGTGATTGGCTTTGTCAGCTTGACCTTAATTGTGTTGCACAACTGCTTGATTTTATCAGAAGGTACCATCCAGTCAATCTTACAGCAGCTAATTATCCCGGTGCTGAGCCTCTGCAAACTCATCCAGTTCGCTGATTTTAATATGTTATCATGCGAGGATCTGCATGGACTGGTGGATTGAATGTAGATACCTTAACAATCTAATTAAATGGGCCTGGTTACCGAGCTTTTTGGTTACAGTTGACATTGTCATCTCCCAGAATAGCCAATAGTTTGCATAAAGGTAGTCTTGATTTTGATAGGATCTAAAGATCCCTAGATGTGCCTTACAGATCGCCTTGAAAGAGAGTGGTAGATGTGGAGGGGCCAATCCATTACTTCCTCAACATGTTCATGGGGTATGTTGGCCATCTGATCTAAAGACTGAGAGGCCAGCGGTCCCACTGGGATGAGTTCCATGGTGAGAGCATCTTTCTACTCATTTTCTGAGCTGCTAAGGTGGAATGGTCTCTTATGTTCATTGGTATCCATGGCTTGGGTAGATACTTGTCCCCAAAGTCAATGCCAAAGCAATCATTGTCTTGACTCATAATGGTAGATTTTTGTTATCTTCTATGTGTTGTTGGAAGTGCCACTTGTAGTGAGCACTAGAATGTTGCAATTGTTATTAGATGGTGTAACTTATGCACAGGTAACTTTTCACTCGAATTGGGTATGACTGTACAAGGACAATATACCTGAAATAAATGCAAAGGTCAATAAAAAAGTATTCCTTTATTTATTATAAATTCCATTATTACGTTATAGTCTCGTTGGATAATGCCAGTGGTAAAGATGTATCATAATAAAAGCCAAAGGTTCGCTGATGAAATTGAAAGCCTGAATGTGCATTGCCACATTCAACCCTATTTTAATCTGTGGACTACCCAATATATATGTATAGGCCTCTGGGAGATATTCAGTGTGGCAGCCTTCTCCACAATACCAAATATTCTACATATTCTGTTTTTGGCTTAGCATTAGATTGATGATATCACAAGGATCTGACCTAAGGTTAGTTACATCTCCCAGGATTGGGCATTAGTCAGTGGTATCATGAATGGCAGATTCAACTCGACAATTCTAGTAATCAAAAAAATTTTACTGGAATTCTCACAGTGGAATCAACTGTGCAAATTTGGTAGTTCTTGACAGGAACGGAACAGTGATATGAAATAGGGAAATTGTACAATGGTTAAGCAGGATTTGATCCATCAGAAATTGGGATTGTCTACTGGGTAATTCATAAATTATTACTTTTGGGATCAAAAAATGCTAGCAAAATATATGACAGCGGATTGATGGTAATCAATCCACTGGAAAATTTTGATATTAGGACAAGGGCATCAGTGAGGTCTATAGGGTGCTAGGGGATAATCATAGAAGTTGAAACCCTATGGCTGGTCAAAAAAAATTACAACATGGTCCAAGGACTTCAGTTATCTCCATTTGTTCCTCTGGGATTGAATGGAAGGGTGCTGGCATGTCCTGCAGTTGAGTTTACTTCTACCATTCATGCAGCCCCTTATACTCGCCCTCATAAGACATTGATAATTGCCTTTAAACTTTTACCCATTAAAACGGAAGTGAAACTTTTCCCACAGCAACCTCCCTTACAGAGCTGTTTCAGCCCTTGTATGCATTCTACCTCATGTCTTTTTACCTTTATATCCCACTTGGTCCAAGACAGCGCAAAAAACACCAGTTTAACACCAGTTCACAGAACAGGGTAACTTTATATTCTATTTCCCTTTCAATTGTCGCACTATTTTGACTTTGTGTGCCCCGCCTAGGATGGAATTAATATTGCAAGAATGGAATCCTAACATCCCTACCTTTTCAGATGGTTGTGATAAAAGGAAAGGATAATGAAAGGTATTTTAGGGCCTTCTAACCTCTTTCTTATGTAATTTTTCTTGTTCCCACATTGCATAACAGTTTATACCTTAAAAAGAATAGCATTTATGTAAACTAGTCTCTTAGCTATGCCACCAAAATGGCTTATTTTACTCCAGGTAAGACTCATACAACGCTTCACGTTTTTCCAAAATCCTTTCTTTCCAAAAAAATTTTATATATGAAAGTTTGCCTCTCAATTTAAATTAAATTCTCTATACAATTATATAATTTTACTAAAGTTAAAAAATATCAATTTTGCAATTTTAGCTCCCTTTTTCAAATAAATGATACCCTTTTTAACTTTCCTGTTGCCAATTAAATGCTGGGTTGACACAGGTGGAGCGCGTCTCTAACTGTAAATTTTTGAAAAAGTTTCATGGCTTGATTAGAAAAGTAGCAGTCATATAGTTCTCATTAGCACCCACAACCCCAACTATCATAACCTTTTCAAAATTCAGACCTTCTCTTTCAAGCATTAACTGAAAACCTGAAACCTGAGAAGAGAATGCAGCATGTAAGAACAGTGCAGTAACCACCCAATAACCATTCCTTATAAGTTTAGCGTTTGTACTTGTGAGGGTAATGACCTATATATTTATCATATATCACATTTTTATATGAAAAATTTCACATTCCATTTTTTGAGATTGCCATTTGAGTAAATGCATTTTTTGGCATTGTGGCATGCATTGCGTCTAATATGCCTTTGCTAAGATGGATGACATCTTGACAGATACAGGTCCTTAAGGTCATCATAGTAAAGTTGATTGGTGCCTCAGATGGTTCCCCAGGAGGTGTGTAGTGCACAACAACACATCTTAGGCTCCCCTATGCCTATAATATTAGGTAACTTAAAATATTCTGCTGCAATGCAGCGTGGACCTCTCAATGTCACTCTTCCTATCTGAAAAGACCCTTTACCATGACTTTTGTATTTTTGTTGGATTTCTTGTCTCCTCATGTGGTTCCTCAAGCCAATTTCTATGATCCATCACTTGCCATGTGCTGGTTTTGATTGTAAAGATGTGCATTTCAAAGTTCTGGTTCTAGGACATAAGTAGCCCTCATCAATTCCTCTGAAATTGACTAGTAAGGTGATTGCATGTCCTGAAGTTGAGTTTACTTCTGCCACTCATGTACCCTTGTACTCGCCTTATGAGACATTGGTGATTTCTTTAAGTCTTTAACCCAGTAATAGAACACCCAAACTTTTTCCCATGGCAACCTCCCTTGCGGAGCTGTTACAGCACTTGATCACATCCTGGCCCATGTATCTCCATCCCTTTGCATCCCACTTGGTCACGCTCAGCGTAGATTCCCTCAGTTTGGCACTTGGTTAACAGGGAAAGATAACTTACTCTACCATTCCCCTTCCAATTGGTGCAACATTTTGACATTGCTGTACCCCATGTTGGGCTTCCATTTTTTCAACTCTATGATGCTATGCCCAAGAATCTGACAGTCAATACTTGTAGCTATCTAAGACGCATTAAAAGTTTTTTTTTAATAGGTGCCAAGTAACCACTTATGTCCCATCAACTAGAGTATCCATCATATGATAAGTATGGTGAAGTGGACATAGTGAAGTCAATTATCAAAATGGGATATAGAATTATTTACGTGACTTTATTTTAATATAATATCAGTGTTTTTATATGTCACATTTAACAAAATAAACCCTGTTAAATCTCGGCGTAGAGTCTTGATTCCGCTGAGTCAGTTTGCACATGGTATTAGCCACTGGGCAACTAAAGCAGATGATATGAAGATCGCCAATTCTTAACAAAACAAAAAACTTTTACATGGAGCTATCATCCCTTATTTTGACCTTTATTATTTCACTTAATATGCAGACCTCTCTGCAGCAACCTAATTTTTGAAAAAAGTCCCAATCTCTTTTCTGTGTAACTCTTATATCTCGATTCCCCAAGCTGGATACATCCTCAGCTTGGTAGTCTTCTATATGTTTTCCCCTTTTATTAAAAACTCTCATTTATATCAAATCTCAGCATAATTCCCCCGTTCTCACCAATTTTTCAACATTTCAATCAACTATTATTTGTATACCTCTTTTCATCAATCTTGAGACTCATCTCAATTCCCCCTCTGATCCACCATATGGTTAGCATATCATCCAGTCATATCAACTTCCCAACATTACCCCCCTTTAACTGGATGATATGCTCTCACTGTTTGTATGCTCGGAGGATTTTCGTGTGAACTCAGTTGATGATCCAACCCCCATGGGTTCTTTGATGGTGTAGACATCCATGCCAGTTTTCTCAATTATCTCGAATGGACTGACCCAGATGCTGAAGAGCTTGTTTTTCCTCTAAACCCGTTCTGATCGTGGAATAAAACATGGTCTCCTGCAGAAAACAGTAGAAGTCCATTACATCTCTTCTGATTAACTGCCTGATCGCGAATCTTCTTAGCCAAACTGGTAGAGTAGGCTTCCATTTGCAGCTTGAACAATGTGTCCATAAGTGTATTTAAGTATCGCTGGGGGTCCACACCACCAGTATCCTCCACACACAAGTAAAGCAATGCAGGCAGAGCCAGAGTTGACCATACAGCAGTTGTAATGGGCTCTTACCAGTGGATGAATGATAGCTGATATTATATGCGAACACAGCTGTAGGAAGAAGGGTGCTCCATTACAAGGGTCAATCCCTTACCAATTTATGGAGTATGTTCACTAGGGCTCCGTTAACCTGCTCCACCATTATATTTGATTCCAGATGATATGGGGTGGTCAAAACCCCCGGATCGCCATCAACTAATTCAACTTTGGCAGAATGTGTGAAGTGAAATTGGTTCCATTATCCGTTAAAATGAATTGTGGGCAGCCATGTCACTTTATATCACACTCCATAATAAAGTTGGCAGTGGTGACCGCGCCCAATTCATTAATAGCCCCAGCCTCCACCCATTGAGTCAAATGATCAATGGCGATGATAATATACTTGAATCAATTAGTGCTAGTTGGCAGAGGTCCCACTATGTAAGGAGAGTGTCTATAACTCTCCTGTTCCCAGAGTGGCAGTGAGCGGTGCACCAGGCCAACTCCAGGGAACTAGCCATTAGTGCCAGAGTGACTAGAGCCCAGCAGAGGGTGCTGGAGCAATAACCGCTTAGGCATAAAATTGCGAATTTATAAGAATAACACCAGTAAAAACGACGTGGTGCACATATCATTAGGGGATAAGCGAACCAGGTTAGAGGGAACCTGGGCGAACAAACAGTGCATGAAGGGAGAGCTGCAAGGTCTTTGCAATGGCAAGGGTAACAGAACATGAGACCTCCTCAAAGAGGTTTGCGCACAGGAGCGTTTGGAATGTCATATAAAATTTTTAAATAGCAGAAGATGGGGTACAAGTTTATTGGGGAAGTTGACCAACAAGGACAGTTGGTCAGGGAAAACATATTTAAGCTTGGATGGGGAAATTGGGGTTATGCTGCAGTGGGCCCAAGCAGCGACTCACCAATAGGGCAATACTGCCATCCGAGTTTGTGAAATAGGTGAAACTGACTTCACTCAAGTAATTGACTGAAGTTGGATTTGACATGAACGCATTATTTTATAGGTGGAATGGGTTTTGAATCCCCATTCCTTGACTAACTAAACCAAACAATCTTCCTTTATTTGGTAGATAGCTTGTTTTAATGCTTGGCCCATCATCAGGGGCTGGGCACTCGGCACCCCACTAGGACCAACCTGGGCATATTTTACCCTTACCCAGAGCTGGTCTAGGGTGTGCTTCAGGTCTGGTAGGCCCTGTAGCTTCACTTTTGGGCTTCAGGCGCCCAGCATTATCTTTGGGGTTGATCCCCACTATTATGTCATGTGTACATGACACACTACATCAATGGAAATGGTGTGCCAGGCAAAACGGGGTTTAACCAGCTGGTATGTGGTTTTCTTGTAGAATGGTTTTTCCACTTGACACTGATGGCAACAATTAACCATTTCCAATACGTCATAATGCATTCTCTCCCTGTAGTATTGGGGTCACAAAACTCTAGCATTTTCTGCAATCCTCCATGACCTACAGCCCGATGAGCATCCATAATAATCGCAGGTCTTGCCAAAGGTTTATGGAAACTCAACGCTATGTTGCTAATATGCTTATATAGTTCTCCACCACACAGAAAAGTATCTGCCCTGAGTCCATCTAATACCTTGATCACATGCAGCGGCTCATCCTGGTATTTGTTCAACACCATATTCTCATACATTATTTCAGCTAAATCTGCTGTAATAGCAACCGTTGGCAGCTGAGAAAGACAATCTGCATTTTGATGTTTTGCTCCCAGACGGTGTACAATCTCAAAATCATATGCCTGAAGCTTCAGTGCCAAACGTGCAAGTCGCCCTTCCAGTTCATGCAGATTCTGCAACCAACGCAAGGAAGCGTGGTCCATCACTACTTGGAATCGTACTCCATGCAGATATACCTGGAACTGATTGTAAGCATAGATCACCACTAAACATTCTCACTTGCTAATGGTGTAGTTCCTTTGTGACAGTTCAAACTTCGACTACAAAATACAACAGGATTCTCTATGCCGTCTTCATCCTTTTGAGATAATACTGCCCCTATAGCGGAGAGGGAAGCATCTGTTTGCACTATGAACTGTTTGTCAAAATTGGGATATTGCAATATGGGTGCTCTTGATAACGTGGTGCGCAACAAGTCAAAAGCGTTCTGGAATTGTTCCATCCAATTGAAAGAGGCGTTTTTCTCCAACAACTCGAAAAGTGGGGCCCCAATACAACGAAATTGGTAATGAACCATTGGTAGTACCTGACCATCCCCAGAAACACTTGAATGTCCCGCTTACTACCTGGGCGAGTCATCTTGCTTATTGCTTCCACTTTAGCCAGCTGCAATTTAAGCTCATTTGAATCCATGACGAACCCAAAGTATTCCAATTGTTCTTCAAAGAAATGGCACTTCCAAGGATTAATTTTGATATTAGTGGCTGCAAGGCGTTGAAACACTTGTTCCAAATGGGCAAGGTGTTCAGTAAATGTCCGCAAAAACACATTGATTTTGTTGAGATAAACTAAAACTCAGGACAACTTTAAATCCCCTAGAATCATATCCATGGCATGCTGAAGTATAGCCGGGGCATTGCACAACCCTTGTGGCATGCAAGTTGGCTGGAATAACCCTCTTGAAGTGATGATAGCAAATTTTCCCATTCCTCTGATGGCAATTTGATCTGCCTGTCAGGCAAACAGCAAGTAAGAATTAGACCAGCCTTCCACCTAGATGCCAGAGCACCCAAATGGCAAACCAGAATGCCTAAGGCACTGCTGCTGGTATGACGGATATGAAACTGGAAAGGATTTTCACTAATAGCTGACAGTGATCCAGAATCTCATTCAGACACATAATAGAATACCAGACAAACATGGCCATTAGCCCCAAGGGTATGAGAGTGTTGGTGGAAAAGGCGGTTTAATTTTCAACATACAAAAACTTAATTTTGGGGAAGGTTTTTTTTTAAAAATTTAAGGAAGAAAAATCGACCAACAATTTTCTCAGTGTGATGTGACTGATTGAATAGTGGTCAAAATTAGGGAGGAAACAAGCTGGGTTCAGGTCCCTCAAGATCAACCTAACTAGCGAATTGTTTGGGAATGGGGAACAGATAAGTTAACTGGGAACTAAAATTGAAGGATTTGGCAGCAGGACGAGTCACTGTTGGTTCAACCTTAAACGCTTAAACCAAAACTCAACTAGGTTTATGATGGTTAGTGTGACAGCATTTAACCCAACAAGCAGCGGGAATCCCCCAAGGCCACCTCACATAGGGGTGGTCCCAATTGGTTAGGAATGGGTTCGGGATGCCCAACCCGCTCATGCCCAGTCACTGGGCTGTTTGTTCAGTTAAAAGCGTTGTGTCAGCTGCAATGACCGATTGGCTGGAAGGGAGCTTCGTACTGTCATTGATTGTGTCTGATGCCACTACCTGCACATGGGGATCATCCCCAATGATTTTGGGAGGGGGTTAATTTTGATGATTGAGGTGTTGACTGAATTGAACCCATCAGCAATTTTGGCCAATGAGTCAATCTTCATTCCTTTTCGACTATGTGGATCCCAAATCATCAGGCTTATTTCCACTCGTTTCTGGACTAATTGACTTCATTTTGGCAATTTTGGTGCAAATTTCCCTGATCAGGCGTACAAGTTCAGTAGAGGTGAATGTGGGCACCAGGGGAGGGATCCAAAGAGGAAGGGCTGTTACCCAGCGCTTGTCTACCATGTGGGCAAGATTGCCCTGGGTGATGAGAGGTACCACCACCCTCTTTGGAGCCTTTTTGCTTGGAAATGGGAAGATGGCCTGATTGACACACAGGGGACGTTCTCCTGGACTTACACTGCCAATAACCTGAGATCAGATCCATGGCAGAGAAATAATTTGACCCACCCAATCGGTCTAACATGTCATCAATCTGCGGAAGAGGGTAGGAATCCTTCTTCGTTACATTATTGAATTTTATGATAGTCAATCACCACTTAATTCAAGCCTTCTTTTTTCTTTACAATGAGCACTGGTGATGCCCACGGACTGTTAGATGGCTCTAGCATCCCCTGCATGATAAGTTTATCACCTCGTCAGAGACAACCTCCTCCACTGCTTTGGAACATCTAATAGGTCGCGATCATTTAGGAGGGTGATCCCCTGTATCTTTCTGATGGACCACCCCTTGAGCGCACCCTAAACCTTGATCATCATGTATGTCAAATATCTTGTTACTTTTCAAATAATACCATAGCCTGTTCTTGTTGTTCCGCCAATAATACCATAAGCGCTTCCCAAAGAACTACGGTCAGCATGCGAAATGATGAGCTTGCTGGTAGTCTAAGATCCTCCCAGGAGCCAAAATCAAGGATACGGCGGACTTCCTCTATAGGGACTAAGTGTAGGCAAGCCACCACTTGGTGCCACCGGATCATTATTGCCTTCTTCTGTAAGTTCGCTAGCAGCACTTTCACTTCTCCATTCCCAGGTAGCAGAAAATCTGAAGCCACATGTGGTTCAAGCTGAGAGTGCTGGTGAGGAGCCATGATTTCTCCATAAAGCCCTTTAAGGGACATCGATCTAAGCCCAGTCCTTACTATGCACTGATGTCCAGATGGTAGACCCAGATCGCTTGCTGCCTAAGCGAAATCCCTTTGTGCTCATAAATCTGGTTGGGGAGGACCCTGGTCTGCCGCTTCAGTCATTGATAACGCACAGGAATCACTCCGTTGCTGTATGCTAGATTGATTTGACTAGAGCAGAACGGTTCTGTTGGGATTCCATAAGAAGTAAAATAAACAGGAATCTGTTGTCCTAAAATATTAAGTGTTTCCTCCGCCATGTTTATCACAACACCAAATTTCCATATAAATGCTGCACTGATTAACATGTCATAGTTGTTATTTGGCAGAACCACCGCTGGAGTGAAAGCCTGAACTGACCCAAATCATAAGGGCAACGCACTATATGCATCTTCAGACACAGTACTATGCATCTCTTCAGTTCCATGTACTACTCAATGGTCCACATCTAGTTTTAGCAGAAGCTTAGCCACCAACCGGGTAGAGATTATGTTCACCGGGGCTCCCATGTCAATGATAGCGCGTATTTTTGTGTTTTGAATGAAAATGTAACAATAAGTACATTATGAGTACGAGGAACCATCAGTGTTTATTACGTGTACATCCAAGGGCTTAATGTTACTTAGAAGGAGGAGATGCTCGTGCTGACCTGAGGATACTCATTGATGGTTTTTCACCAGAATGGCTACGTTGACTCCTACCAAAGAGACAGCGGTCGTCAAGGGATCCTGGTTACTTGTGCCAGTCTGTTCCAGAATCTGCCATGTATATGGCTTTTGTGCATCCCGGTGAAACTTGGGGCTTGTGGGTGATATTTTACTTTTGGAAATGAAAGCAGGGGTACCCAAAATCAGCTGTTGGTATAGCAATTCATCTGAATGAGTTCTAAATCCTCTCCAATTAGAAGCTTGGGAATCATTAGGGACAAATGGATTAGACATAGTGGATGTAGAGCATCCCGTCTCTACCCCACCTGAGCTTTTCTCTGCTCAGTTTCCTTGGTTGGCATTGCATACACTCGTGTTTTGCTAGGGCAGTTTGCCGCATAAAGCCCCCTTTGGCCATTCTGGAAGCAAGTATTCATGAAAGGTTCACATATATAGCATGCAGTGGAAGGACTAGTGCGAAAATTAACGGTGTTTCCAAGGTTGTGAACAAACTGGCAGATCATATCTAGGCCAAAAAGGATTTGCAGATCTGTATGGTGAATGAATATGTTCCAGTGGTTGATAACTTAGTCGCTGTAGTCCATACTCTGAAGAGTTTGGTGCGGGGATATCAGAGGGCTTTCAGGCTATAGTAGGGGTGCTGATCGTGGCAGAGAGTTGACATAAGGTATTCATGATTCGAATAAGTCCTGCATCTCCATCCAAAACATGAGGCATAACATTATATAGTTCCCAATATGGTTTGATAGCTGCCAACATCACTATACCAACATCCTCGGTGGATAAAATGTTAGCTCCAATTAGTACATGTGCTTCCGCCAAACAACGTTTAGTTAAATCTGACAGGGTATCGTTTTGGTGAAATTTTATAGTCAGGAAGTCAGCTTTCCGTTGGGCCATCTTGGTTGCACCCCCAAACAGCTGGAGGACAATCGCCTTAATTTCTTCATAGGATGCTGAGCTGTTTGGAAGGTAGCAGGTAACTTGATCAGCGCGTCCACATCAAGAGCAGTCAGCAACTGTTTCACTTTCCATTGATCAGAAGCTCTTTCCATGGCGAATTCAAATCACTTGAAGTAACCGTGTAGATTACCATCATGACTGAAAGGAGGTAATTTTTTGATTTGCACAGCTTCACCTTGCTCCAGGCTTCTGCAGCAAGGATCAGGTAAATTTGGTTCCTGAGTAACTAAGGGAACCACCTCCTTGTAAATTATTGTACAGCCGGCCAGTTGAGCTCAAATAAGGCATAATGAACTTGAAGGAAGTAGAGTTGCGTGGAGAATACATTTCAGCGCCTGAGGAATATTTGCTATTGGAGCCATAGCATTCTTCCCCCGAATTGCCACTAACTGCATCATTCCATCTGGCTCCAGCAAACTCCGCAAAATGCTCATTGATCAACTGCTCCGCTTTAACCAAATGGCATCTAATACGTCCATCCTGGAATTTCCGTTGCAGTGTCACATATTAATATTTCAACTCCTGACAATATTCCCGCTCCATGTGCAACTGATGCTCCACTGCTTGTAGTTGCGAGAGTACATCTTTGTTTTTATTCTGCATATGGCCATGCTGCCAGCTTGTATTATCTGCTTGTTGATTAGCGTCGTTTATTTGGGTAAAGAGAGTGGCTTGTTCCCATACCAATCCCTCATTGGCCCATTGAAGGGTATCAAGTTGTTCTTGTATGTCAGCATACTCCCGTGTCTCGTGGATTGTAAGAGGGAAAACTCGACGCCACTCAGCCTGACTAACGGCTTCCAATTTTGTAACCTGATGGACTAGCTGAAGATATTTGGGGGACGTTGACCAAAGAATATGCGCGTTATCAGCCATTCGCAAACCACTCCATTTGATATGAAGTTGTTTTACTTCAGCTGATATGAAACTGACTTGATCCACCACTTGCTGTTCCACCAGTGCTTTTTTTTTCCTTAAGCTGAGCAACTATGGCTTCGAGTGCTTCTGCCCATTTGGTTAAATTTATCATAAATTGCTCAGTATTGTTTCCCAACGTTGTGACATCCTAAATCCATTCCATCAATAGGCCATGCTGATATACCATTTGTCAGTTACCCAAGATAACTCAAGATTAAACTGGGGTACCAACATGTCCAATCAATGGTGGATGTTCTCAACACGGTGGTCCATTTGACTAAGCACCCATTATACCTCCAAAAAAGAGCGATTGAGGCAGTTGAGCAAGAGGCAAATTCCATTTTGCTGTGCTCGAGTGAATCACATCACATCTCCAATCTCTATATTGTGGTGAGCCAGAACTTGCAGTAGTTGTCAAATAGACAGTTGCATATATGCAACTAGATACTTCTCAATTCCGCGAGTACCAAGGCGGTGAGTCAACCCTGTTGTAGTTGCATCCAGATAGGACATGTACATGGCGTAGAAATTTTTTTGATCGCGTTGGTTGTAAAACAGACTCAAGGTGTACTCCCCGTCTCATCTTCATATAATCAATATCTGCGTAACAGCCACTCCATGATATTCTGCAGCTTCTGAGGGGTCACATTCGTGGAGCGCCCTAGTTGGCCTCTGTCAGCTCAGGGCAGTTTTCTAGTTGCAGATTGATCATAACTTCATCATTACCAAGTTTAGTCACAGTGAATAATATTAGTTCATTATTAGGTGCCTCCCATGCTTCTTCCACATGACGCGCGTGGAATCTTATAAAATGGTATGTAATAAATGAGGGCTCATCATCATATTTCAGCGTAAAAAACTACAGTTGACCAATGGCCCCCTGTATTGAGCACCACTGTTAAATCTTGGCGTAAAGTCATGATTCCGCTGAGTCAGTTTGCACAGGGTATTGCCAATGGGCAACCAAATCAGACAATATGAAGATCACTGATTCTTAATAAAAACTAATAAACTTTTACATGGAGCTATCGCCCCTTATTTTGATTTTTATTATTTACTTTTAAAGTAGACTTCTCTGCAACAACCTAATTTTAAAAGAAGTCCTCCATCAATCCTCCATGTAACTCTTTATATCTTGATTCCCCAAGCTGGATGCATCCTTGTCATGGTAGTCTTCTATTTGTTTTCCCCTTTTATTCAAAACTTATGTTTATATTGAATCTCAGCATAATTCCCCCATTCTCACCGATTGGTTGACATTTTAATTAGTAAATATTTGGTTACCTCTTTTCATCAATCTTGAGACTCATCTCAATTCCCCCTCCAATCTGCCATATGGTTAGAATATTGTCCAGTCATATCAACTTCCTGACAAACCCCAAAAGGAAATAATTAATAAAAGTATTGGAGGGGGAAATCCAGAAAGGGAGTCTCTTGATTTTGTGATGCATTCTGGATGGTTTAATGACTTTGTAGCATATTTTTAATAGGACAAAAATGTAAGTTAGTGGTACAAAGTCAGA
The DNA here is from genome assembly GCA_022478985.1 of Massospora cicadina. Taxonomy (NCBI): domain Eukaryota; kingdom Fungi; phylum Entomophthoromycota; class Entomophthoromycetes; order Entomophthorales; family Entomophthoraceae; genus Massospora; species Massospora cicadina. The sequence goes on from JAKSZP010013381.1 coordinate 81,578, forward strand.
TGAAACTTGGCATCACTTAGTTTAATTGTTTGCAATTCCTTGATTATTACCCTTTTGTGGGTTCATATTGATTTACTGCCTTGAGTGCCACCTTGAGTATTTGTTGTCTAACTGCCATGAAAATGGCTGAAGTATTTTAGACTGGCCTGCCAGTCAGGATGTGTAAGCACCCAAAAAGCAAGCCAGAATGCCAGAGGCATTGCCGCACGTACAACGTTGTATAGAGCCAGGCATTGGGAAACAATAAACTGTTGGTTAAGAAAATAGTGAACAGCAACCCGAGAACAATCCAAATATAGACAGCCCCAGATACTGGTTTTCTTACTGCAGGGGTAAAACAACAGTTATTTTCTACAAAATCACCGGTGGGTGAGTGAATTTAAAAGAGGAGACAAGGGGGCGGACCCTTGCTTGGAAATGGTGGATGTAAGGCCACAAGATCCCAGTATATTGTTGGCGGATGTTTGAAATAACAGGGTTAAATTGCCAGAAGTATCTAGCTCGCTAAATCCAGTTTAAAATGGTAGGGTCCATAGTGACCATCAGTACTGGTAAAGCCCATCTAGTATAGGGACTGACAGGCCGCCAGAGAAAAGTCATCAGGAATGGGGCTAGAGAGATAACAATAAAATCAAAAATTATAAGTTTTTAGAGGCAAATTTTATTGTAAAGGAAAGTGAAGAAAATCGACCAACAATTTTCTCAGTGCGATGCAACTGATTGAATAGTGGTCAATTGATGTAGAAACAAGCAGGGATCAGGACCCTCAATTTTGATCTAAAGTGCGAATTAGTTGGGAATGGGGGCAGATAAGCTCAATGGGAACTGACATTAAAGAATTTGGCAGCAGGCTGAGTCACTGTCAGCTCAACCTCAAACGCCTAAACCAAGGCTTGACTACATTTATGATGGTTAGCATGACAGCATTTAGCCTGATGAGCAGCGGGAATCCCCCAAGGCCACCCAACATAGGGGCAGTCCCAATTGGTTAGGAATGTGTTAGGGATGCCCAACCCACCCATGCCCTGTCACTGGGCCATTCGTTTGGTCAAAAGCGTTGCATTGGCCTTAGATCCAAATTTTCCAAAAGGGAGTTTTGAACTATCATCAATGGTGTCTGGTGCTGCTACCTATGCACCGGGGATCATCCCTGACAATTTTGTGAGGGAGTTAATTTTGACAATTGCAGTGTTGGCTGTATAAAAACCGTTGGCAATTCCAGCTGATGAATCAATCTTAACCCTTTTCAACTATGTGGATGCCAACAATCAGGCTTGTTTCCACTCATTTTCAAACTGATCAACTTCAGTTTGGCAATCGTAGTGCATATTTCCCTGATCAGATGTACAAATTTGGCTGAGGTGAGTGTGGGCACTGGGGGAGGGATCTGAAGAGAGAGGGCTGTTACCAAGCGCTCATCTACCATGTGGGCGAGGTCACCCTGGGTAATGAGGGGTACAGCCACCCTCTTTGGAACCTTTTTACTCAGAAATGGGAATAGGGCCCAATTGACACACAGGGGACATTCCCCAGGACTTACATTACCCATTCCTTTTTCCAAAGGAAGGGCACCACTTACTGGGAAACTGCATGAGGGCGACATTTTTGTGCGCCTTGGGTAATTTAATTGCCATTTCAGTCACTTTTTTTTTTGGGGGGGGGGAAGCATCAGGGTGGGATTCATGAAATATTTTGACCAATTCCATGCAGTTAGCGCAATCGCAAGCCTTAGCCCAACTGTTCTCATAAGCTGGATACCCTTTTCAAGCCATGAGATATTGAACTTGATGGGACTTGCAGTATGCTAGGATATTTTATACTTCAGACTCTTCTGCATTTTCGATATATCATCTCAGGATCCATAGGAACCATGATTTTAAAGGGTGACAACTGGGAAACGTGGAAGACGGGGTGCAGCTTCCAGTGAGCTGAAGTTTTAATAGGAACGCACCATTGCCCAAGTCTTCTACTACCAAATGGGGGCCTGAACACTTTACTTGCGAACTTATGGGAGGGTACTTGCATTCTCAAATGATGCGTATTGAGCATAACATAGGAGCCCACCATTATGTCATGACCTGGGAGTCACTTATGATCTGCGAACTGCTTGTAGTCTTCAATGTCTTTGATGAAGTGTTCCTGCACTAAGATTATATACCTAATATGTTCAGCATGATACGCGGCAGCTTGGACCTTGGGCCACAAGCAGGGTCCAACCAAAAAGGAAGGATTATAACCCAATGTCACTTCATAGGGAGAAACCACATGGAAGCGTGAGTCCCATTGTTATAGGAGAATTGAGCGAGGGGAAGGTCATTACCCCAGGTGTCCTGTGCAGCTGCAGCATAGCAACGCAGGTACTGTTCTAGGACTTGGTTAACTCACTCAGTCTGTCCATTGTGCTAAGGATGATATGCCGTGGAGTGACAGGGGGAGATTTTTAAAATAGATAAGAGTTCACTCCAGAACCACGCCATGAACTGTGAGCCATGGTCACTGATGATCTCCTGTGGGAGGCCAAACATTAAGAACACATGGCGAACAAAGATTGAGCAGTTTCCTCCGATGTAATCGCAGAAGTGCAGGGAATAAGGAGGGAAAACTTAGTGAAACAATTCAAAACCACAATCACTGCCATAAACCCATTAGAGCAGGGGAGTTTGACAATGAAATCCATGGACACCGATGTCCATGGACCCTCCGCCTGTTGTAAGGGGTGTAGAAGCCTGTTTCTACCAGAGCACTCTGACTTAGCCCAAGCATAAGTAATACAAAAGGCGATCCAGGCTAGAACTTCCTTAGTTAAACCCGCCCATTTGTAGGTCCTTATGGTCAAGTTGATGCATTTCTTATTGCCTAGGTGGCCAACGGTGGGGGGATCGTGATGCGCACATAATACCTCGGCTCTGAAGGGAGGTGAAACCAAATTTTTGGCCGAAAATAATTGAGGCCCTCCACCAAGGAGTAAAGGTAGCGTTTATTATTGTGGAGGGACAATTTCTCGAATAACTCCACACCTTCAGGGAAGTTCATTTGGCTGGCTAAGACCTGAGCAACTAGCAGGGCGTCAGGGGCAAGGGTGATAGAAGAGACGACAGGGGGAACAATTGACAAAATTTGAGCGGCAGAAACTATGGTAATGAGGTCCACTACATCTGGGTCCAAGGGACAGTGGGCAGGGCTGCAGCTGAGAAAATCGGGAAGTATATTAAGCGCACCTTTTACAAATTTTTATTTGAAATTAAAACTTCTCAAGTCCTGGTAGGTATGAGCTTGCCAATGCGCCAATTTTTGGGGTTTACAGAAGTACAAGAGAGCCTGGTGATCCGTGCAAACAGTTAATTCATGTTGAGCACCCTGTAACAGATACCTCCAATGAGTCAATGCCCATGCAACGGCTGCCATCTCCTTGTCATAGATGGCCCAAGGCTGCTCTTTAGAGGTAAATTTTTGGGAAAAATAGGTGACTGGATGTTCCAAGCCATCGTGCTCTTGGAGCAACACTTCCCCATTGCCACTGAGGAGGAATCGCATGCAACAATATATGGCTTAGCAGGATCCAAATGTTTCAGGACATGAGGGGATAAAAAACACCTCTTTAATCAATTTAAACGCCTGCTGGCATTTGGGTGTCCAGTAAAACAGTAAATTCTTGCCTGTGAGGGGGTGGAGCGGGGCAGCTAACTGGGAAAGAGCTGGGTAAAATTTTCTTTAATAATGTAATGGTTCCTAAGAAACTCCATAATTGTTTCTGGGTTGTTGGAGTTAGCCATTCACGGATAGCATCCAATTTATTGGGATGAATCGCGTAGCCATCCTTAAGGACTAGGTTCCTGAGAAAGGTAACTTCCTCCTTTTAGATTTCGCATTTGGAAGGCTTAACAAACAAGACTTCCTTGTGCAAAGCAGCCACAACCGCTTTCAAGTCAATAGCATGTTGTTTGGGAATCCGGGAGTGAACCAGAATGTACCAATATATGCAACTGAGCAAGTAAATCAGAGGTCACCCAGTACACTGTCAATCATTCATTTAAATGTATTGGGGGCATTCTTTAGCCCAAAGGCATTATGTGGAATTGGTAAATGCCTCACTTTGTCTGGATCGAAGTTAGCCATTCTTGCCCTTCAATTACCAAAATCTGGTTGAAGGCTTTGACGAGATCCAGCTTAGAGAACACACAAGACTTGGCGATTTCTTGTTTGATTGCTCCAGAGGCAGGGGTAGGGTTTATGAACTGTAACTTTGTTTAAATGCGTAATCTAAACAGGGATGGAGGGAACCATCAGGTTTTTAGTGAAGACAATGGGTGATGCAATTGGCGATGTCTCCTTAAACAACCATCCTTTTTTTAGCATGCCATCCAACCAAGTGTTAAGTGCAACCTCCTCCTCTGATGTATGAGGTTACAAAGGACAGTTAATATTCACCAACTGCACCATTGTACAAAATCCCCGGTCTAATTTAGTATAAGGAGTTAGACAATCCACCTTTTCAGAATCGAAGATGCTTCGATAGTGCATTAAAATTTCAGGAAAATTGGACGGAAGGCCAGCAGGTGAGATGAGGGAAGCAATAGAACTGCGACCTTATATTTTTCTTAAGAGTGTCAACTAAAAGAAATTCACCCTCCAGATGATCATTAACAAATAACAACATGTTAGAATCCAAGTGGATCTTGACATGTTGTCGCCACCATACAACCCCTAAGATCACCAGAAACACCAAAATTTGGCATATCAGAAAACTGATCACAGAAGCTAAACTGGTGTACCAAAAAAAGGTACTGGCCGATGGACAATATATGATTTTTGGGAGGCTGAAGAAGCCACCATCACTGATGGACCCATGTCCATGTCCAGTTCCAATTGTTGGGCTAAATTGATGCTCATGAATTTACTTGCAGCTCCAGTATCCACCAGGACAAAAAGGAGACATGGTGAGATCTCATACTAATCTTCATAGGTAATATGAAACAAGAAAATTTTTGTTTATTAATAGATTTGGGCGTTTCTGTTGTAACTGAAGAAATGGCAGGAAAATCGGAGGAAAGGTTAGGGGCTTTTCCTGGAGTAAAATTGGGAAGTATGAGGTCTTGAGAACCAGCTTCCTCCATCTGGGTTTTTCTAATTCATTTATAGGTGAACCAGGATCTGCCAATTCTGACGCAGGAGTGGTTACAGGCTTGAAACCTGAAACTATCACTAGTTCAATGGTAAAAACTGCATCTTCATCATTGTTAGGTAATCCTATCATAAAATTTCCCCCTTGATAGTGGAAAGTATGGCGAGGGGAAGCATTGATAGTAGTCACAGAGGTACATATTTGATCTAACACTACTTTTGAGGCGGGCCAAACCTTGTGGTGAGCAGAAACCAAATCCAAACCTGATATAAAGATTACCTGAAGCATATCATTAGAGAGGTCCAGTGCGGGAGCCTTTTCACGGAAGGTAGAGATCAAAGAAGCCAAGATAGGGGCTTCGGCCATAGAAGATAGCCATCTGAATAAGTGGTTTGAGCGTGACACTGGGGGTTTTAAGGCAGCCAATATGATGGCAATCAGCGAAGTGGGATCCCCACTTGTGAGGAAGAGCACAGAAGACCTCTAACCCAACAACGGGCATCCCCTTTCACAGCGTCCAATAACGTGACCCCTTGTTGGGCATGAGATAATGAGGAGGCGTTATTAAGAGCAATCACCAACCGCATTTACACCTCAATGAGGGCGTCGAGAACCTGATTTACAATCTCTCAGGAATGAACACACAAACTTTATTCCAAGCTATTAGGAGGGGGAGAAGTAGTAATCCATGAGGCTCTGACGCCCTGAAGAAGTTTCTCCAAGGTAGAATGGATACTATCCACAAAATCGGCAAGTGACCAAAAGAATAACAAAAAGCAGACTACTGATTGCACGTTCATTTGGTAGAGGGTAACCATTGCAGCGCCCACCTCAAAGAGCAGGGCGGAAGTGGCTGGAAACAATGGTTGGTCAATTATGTCATGAAAAAGGCAGAAGAAGTTTAGACTGGCCTGCCAGTTGGGATGCATAAGCACCCAAAAAGCAAGTCAGAATGCCAGAGGCACTGCTGCACATATGACGTTGTATTGAGCTGGGCATTGGGAAACAATAAACTGTTGGTTAAGGAAATAGTGAACAGCAACCCGAGAACAATCCAAATATAGACAGCCCCAGATACTGGTGATCTTACTGCAGGGGGTAAAACCACAGGTATTTTCTACAAAATCACCGGTGGGTGGGTTCAATTCAAAAGAGGAGACAAGGGGGCGGACCCTTGCTTGGAAATGGTGGATGTAAGGCCACAAGATCCCAGTATATTGCTGGCGGATGTTTGAAATAACAGGGTTAAATTTCCAGAAGTATCTATCTCGCTGAATCCAGTTGACAATGGTAGGGGCCATAGTGACCATCGGTATTGGTAAAGCCCATCCAGTATAGGGACTGACAGGCCGCCAGAGAAAAGCTATCAGGAATGCGGCCATAGGATGTCAATAAAATCAAAAATAAATAGTCTTTAGAGGCAAATTTTATTGTAAAGGAAAGTGAAGAAAATCGACCAACAATTTTCTCAGTGCGATGCAACTGATTGAATAGTGGTCAATTGATGTGGAAACAAGCAGGGATCAGGACCCTCAATTTTGATCTAGAGTGCGAATTATTTGGGAATGGGAGCAGATAAGCTCAATGGGAACTGACATCAAAGAATTTGGCAGCAGGCTGAGTCACTGTCAGCTCAACCTTGAACGCCTGAACCAAGGCTCAACTGCATTTCTGATGGGTGGCACAACAGCATCTGACCCAACGAGAAGTGGGAATCCCTGAAGCCACCTCATATAGGGGCAGTCCCAATTGGTTGGGAATGGTTTGGGATGCCCAACCCACCCATGCTGGTCACTGGGCCATTTTTTTGGTCAAAAGCATTGCATTGGCCACAACACCCAATCTGACAGAAAGGAGCTTTAAACTATCATCAATGGTGTCCAGTGCTACTACCTGCACATCGGGGATCATCCCAAATAATTTTGTGAAGGGGTTAATTTTTATGATCATGGTGTTGGCTATATCAAAACATTCGGTGATTCCAGCTAATAAATCAATCTTTGACCCTTTTCAACTATGTGGATTCTGATCATTAAGCTTTTTTCCACTTGTTTTCAGACTGATCAACTTCATTTTGGCGATCGTAGTGCAGATTTCCCTAGTCAGATGTACAAATTTGGCTGAGGTGAGTGTGGGCACTGGGGGAGGGATCTGAAGAGGGAGGGCTGTTACCCAGCGCTCGTCTACCATGTGGGCGAGGTAACCCTGGGTAATGAGGGGTACAGCCACCCCCTTTGAAACCTTTTTATTTGGAAACAGTAAAAGGGCCCAATCAACACAAAGGGGACATTCCCCAGGACTTACTTTAACCTTCTGATGATCCTTTATTTAGATTATGTAAGATTTCATCTTAAGGTATCTTACCCTTGATTTTCTCCAACGGAATTTTCCTGTCAATTTGAGTCATACTAAATATCAATCTTTCTGGATGATTTATTAAGGGTAACTTATAACCACTTCTAGGGTCTAGGTGTCAATTCAGTTGAGGGAGTCAAAAGTCAATATTCTTCCCATTATGTCCAATATCTAGATATCTGACAACCCTCCTAGGATGGATTCCCTGTGAGAATGAATTCCCAACAGCCCAAATTGTCAGAGGGTTGTGATAAAAGGAAACGATAATGTAAGGTTTTCCAGAGCCTTCTACCCTCTTTCTTATGTATTTTCTTGTTCCCACATTGCATAACGGTTTATACCTTGAGATGTTTAGTACTTGTGCAAAGTAATATCTTAGCTAGGCCACCAAAATGGCTCATTTTACTCAAGGTAAATCTTATACAACACTACTTTTTTCCAATTTCCTCACTTTGAAAAAGCCCCAAATTTGCAAATTTTGCTTTCTAATTATGTTGATTTTCATAGACAATGTTATTTGATTTTCTATTATAAATTGCAATCTTTCCAATTTCAAATTATGCCTTTAATTTTATTCCAACAACATCAGTTTCTGACTTTCCTATTGCCAATTGATGGGCTGGGCTGACATAGGTATAGTGTATCCTAATCTAAGTTTTTAAAGAGTTTCATGACTTGATTAGAAAGCAGACAAAATGGCGTGCCTTATCACCACTCCCAACTTAAACTATCACAACCATTTCACAAAATTTGATTTTCTCTTCCAAACATGAACTGCAACATTGCAACCTGAGAAGAGGATGCAGAATCTAAGAACATCGCAGTAACTATCCAATTACCATTCCTTATAAGGCCAGCGTTCTCACTTCTGATGGTACTGGCCTATTTTGTTCCCATATTTTATATTTTTATATAAAAGACTTCCACATTCCAATCTATTTCAAGAGTAACACTAGTGTAAAAGAATTTACTATTATTGTGGCATGCATTGCGGCCAACATGCCCTTGCTAAGTTAGCTGAGTAATTGCCAGATACAGGGCTTTAAGGTCATCATATTTCTTTGATAATGGTGCCTTAGGTGGTTTCAAGAAAACTGCGCAGTGCACATCAATGCAAACTTGGGCTCCCCTGCACTTAACAATGTTAGTAAAATCATCTGTAAGTATTCAATGGTAGGGTTTCAGTCTTGATGTTTTTTAAGAATAATTTTAACAAAAGTAGTTTATTGGTCTAGTAAAAAATACTATACAATATAACTAATCAGTTTATATACCTAAGATAGTATTAAATGCATGAAAAGTATACTTTTATATGCTTAAATAAAACTTGTAGTTGTATCTATGTCAATTATACTCTTTGATGAATAAAACTATATAAATCTCAGATAACCATAAAAATTAGTAAAATAAAAAATAATTATATGATATAATTAATTAAGATCTATAAATAGACTTAAAAGTATGCTCTACATATTTTATTTATAAGTGTCAAGCCTTTTGGTTAATTTGTCTAAATTAAAAAAAGTTAATTAGAAAATATTTCATCTATAATATATAACTTAAAAGATATCTTAAGTGAATTGTAAACAACTATGGTACATGACTCAACAGATCATTATTGCAAGTCTGGGAGAGCACCACCTGTGCTTCAATTGTGAGGAGTTTCATTCCACAAAAAACAGGTTAAAGAAGGTGGCCGTACATATTGTGTCCCTGTGTGATTTAGCCCTTGTGGTGGATGAAAAGTGAGTGATGACGTGCCCCTCAAGGTTGCCCCCTTTTTCTTCTTATCTCACTACCCAAGAGTTGGTGCAGCTAATTGGGTGTTTGTTTTTGAAGGTGACAGAATTAATAATTCACCACCAGTGGGATTGTGATGGTCATCCCTTTCCCTTGACAATCTCAGGTCCCAATGAGGGGCTTTTAAAATTTATAAATGGATGCCAAGAGTAATTGAGTCATTCAGGGTATGCTTAGGTTTGAGATCATATAAATGTGTTTCCCTTCCGCTGGAAAAATAAAGCCCAACCTAGCAGGTTCAGGCGCTTTAATTGTTTGGTACCCAATGGGACCTCCCATATGTGGCCTGGACATGGGTGCATCCAGCCACCCGCCAGACAAAGCGTCACTGATTTGCCAAGTGGAATCAGACTGGAAGGGGAGATTTAGTGGAAAAATTTGAGCGAAAATCAGCTGTCCAGGATGAGATTGATCCAGCGTCTAGATAACTTTATAAAGTTGATATGCGGAATCAAACTGGGTTATATAACCCTTGGTTTATGCAAAATTATCTATTCACCAAGCTCCACACTTAAGACAACCGTCCACAACAGGTACAGTTATCAGTCAATTTTCTTTGTATATTTTCATAACCAAATTTACACGTAAAACTTCTACAATTTAAATTTCCACTCTCTATATGTTAGCCGCTGCCACATAGGTGCCATTTTCTCCAGTCTACGCAATGACTGGACCATAGTGTCAGGGAAACTGGAGCGCAGGAGTTCGCTGAGGGGAAAGACCCAGGCCAAAGATGTGACAATAAGGCCAAGTGACCCAACAAAACGAAGAGAGGTCCTAAACGGTCAGCATTAAGTTTCCATATGAATCTTTGGAGCAAAACGCACACCAAACTGGCCACAACCATCATGGACAAGAGGCCCTGGGAGCTGAGAGGGTGGCGTAAATTTTTAGGATAGAGGGCAGCGAAATAGGAAGCAATGGGGCCAGCGTAATAGGTGGTGGATTGGGTGGAGGACTCACATACAGCAGTAGGTGCAAACCAGAGCGGAAAACGGACTTCAGCCGTCACAAAACTTCGTAGAGGGATATTTTTGTTGAAAAAACTAAAATTATACAGGAAACTTGCCAAAAGTCCTAAACTTTATTAGAGTGATCAGAGTATCTGAGAAAAGCAAAGCCTTTCTCAGCTTGAGACTTAATTTAAAGGAGAATGATTCACAAAGATTTCAAATGAAAATGAAATATCTCAAGCCACAAATCCCTCATTCTTCAACAAAATCAAATTTGTTTCAAATTTGGCCAAATATTGTGACCTCATATTGTGTGATTCTCTAGGGTTTAGTTTCGATTACCGCCTGGTTTTTCGCCTCAGATGGGCCGTTTTCCTCAGCCCTAGCTGGAAAAGATAAGCCCAATTTTCTGTCAATGATATTAGAGAGGTCATCAGTGACCCTTATGAAATCTGGCTTTTGCCCAAGGGCTTGTTGGACTTTGCTTTGGTGTGGCAGTTAGTTCCAAGAAATATGTCATTAGCTGTGACATCACCCTCCAAAACTAGATGGGGGTCTACACCGCCTTAGGGGACATTGGACAAGGCGAAGTTCTTATGGGAGTAGGTAGCTTCATGGCAGCTTAGGAGGCTTGGGTGGCATGAACTGCATCATCTGGGGATCTAGAGCGGAAGTCATGAATTAGGTCCTGAGCATTGGTCATGTCCCAATAGGATACCCAGCTGTTCTCTGTCTCATCATATTCTTTTCAGGACACCAAGTATTGCAGGCGGCATTGGGATAGGCGAGAAGCAAGAATACCATTGATCTCATATTAGGGTTCACTATCCACTATGACAGGATCTGGTAGAGGTGGCATGGGACCATTGAATGGGATCAGGAGGCATTCATGTAATGTGCTAAACACTTTAATTGAGGGGGCTAAGTCGACCTGGTAAGCTGATGGGCCAACTTTCTTGAGGACATTAAAGGGTCCAACATGCTTGGAATCTAACTTACGGCAGGGTTGCTTCAGGTGGAGATTCTTAGCGTTAACCATGACCAAGTCACCAGGCTTAAACTCAGGTCCTTCCTGGATCTTTTGATCAGCATATGCTTTGTATATCCTCACAGCATCAACGAGATGGTCCTTCACCACTGATCTATTTCCCTGAGCTCTTTAGCGCGCTCATTGGCAGCTACGATGGTGGACTCAATCTGCAGACTTAGGTTGAAGCTGGGGTTGTAACCATAGTTTGCAAAAAAGGGGGAAGTGTTTGTAGAGGTATGGGTAATGTTAATATAAGAGAATTGCACCAGTATGAGGTGAGAGGAACAATTGTTATGTTCAGCATTAGAAGAACTAAGCAAGAATTGCTCCAAACCTTGGTCCACCCTCTCCGTCTATCCATCTGACTGGGGGTGGAAGGCTGTGGAGTGGCATGGGCGGATGAGAGGATGGAAAGAAGGGCTTCCAAGAACTTAGCGGTGAATTTTGGGCCCCAATCGCTGATAATCTCCTTCAGGGAGACCATGTAAGCAAAAGATGTGGTCTACAAAGAGATGGGCTGTCTTGACTGAAGTAATGGTGGTGTTGCAGGGGATGAAGTGTACCAACTTTTCGAAAAGGTCCACCACAACCATTACTGCATAATAACCCTGGTACAAGGGGAGTTCTACAATATAATTGACAGACACTGATGTCCAAAGGCCCTCAGCAGTTTGGAGTGGAACAAGCAATTCAACACTCTTCAGGCGTCTTGGCTTCGACTGGTTAAACGTCAAGTGGGACTTTATGAATTTTGCCACATCTGTGGCAATACCCTTCCAACTGTAGGAGCGGCGGACCAGCTCAAGCGTCTTGTCCTACCCAGGGTGGTCAGCAGTTGGAGGGTCATGAGCTTCACAGATCACTTCCTCAGCAGGGGTCCAAGTGGTACCCACACTTACCTTGATGGAGAATGACCCCATTCAGCAATTTTTAGCCTTTTTCAAGATGTTAGACATTTCTATGTCAGGCCTGCTTAATCTTATTGCAGTCAGCTGAAAGAGGTTGGGACAACCTAATGTGTGCAGGGGTGCCAGCGTCCCCCTTCAAAGGTTCCATCATAAGCAGAGCAGAGGGGGGTTGGACAGTGAGATCTCCTTCACCTGTTCCAGTTTAATCAGCACCAGAGCATTTTGGGAGTCAACTAGTGCTGGGTCAAGTGCTAAGGCAGGGTTCTGGGATAAAGTCACAGGTAACATGTTCTGAGTACCCTTAATGAAATCGTATTGAAAATCAAACACTGAAAGGATTTCTAACCACTGGGACTGTCGAAGGGATAGCTTCTGGAGGGCGCAGGTGTACATCAGCGCCTTGTGGTCAGTACAGACAGTAAATGGCCATTTTGACCCATGAAAATGGTGGCGTCAGTGTTTGTACTGCCTCAACAACGTCAAGGAGTTCCTTAGCATATATTGCGTAGTTGAGCTGCGCCAGGGTCATTTCTTAGAAAAATAAGCAACAGGACGTTCCACTCAATCCTCCCTCTTGCAGCAGAGCTGCTCTTACTGCAAAGTTGGAAGTGTCAGTGGCGACGATAAAGGGGCGTCTGGGATCTGCATGTACCAACACTGGGCTGGACAATAGTATGGACTTGATGGCGTGGAATGCGGCGTTTCATTCATTGGACCACTAATAGATTTTCTTCCCTGAAGCGGTGTAGAGAGGGAAAGAAACTTCTGAGAGCTGGGGGGTGAAATTCTTGAGGAAGTTACATGCCCAAGGAAGCTGCGTAACTCTGCGAGAGATGAGGGAGTAGCCTAATCACGGATGGCTGAATCCTTATCTGGGGCAATCAGTGGCCATGGGAGAAGATAATGTTTCCTAAGAACTCAACCTTAGGCTGGAAGAACTCGCACTTGTTAGCTTTAATTGTAAGGCTCGCCTGTGAAAGTCTCTCCATGACAGATACAAGGTGGCGGGCATGAGATTCTGCATCTGGGGGAGAAGACCAGTATGTCGTCCATGTATGAAATCGCGCAAGTTCCCATAAAGTCTCCCAAAACAGCATTAATGAGCCTCTGAAAGCAGGCGGGGGAGTTCTTCAAACCAAACGGCGTAACCCTGAACTGATAGATACCTTTCTGAGTACAAAAGCAGTCAACCACTTCTGGCCTTCTTTAATGCGGATCTGATTAAAAGTGTTGAGGCAGTCAAGCTTGCTGAACACCTTAGCATTCTCCACGTAGCGGGCAATCTGTTACTCCAGAGGGAGCGGATGGGGGTCTGGCATTGTCACGTTGTTCAAATGCCATAATCAACGCAGGGACGAAGTATGTCATCAGAATTCTCTACAAACATGAGGGGGAGCACACAGATGAGGATATCATAAAGATTTGACCCTTAAAGAGCATGTCATCCACCCAAGCGTCCAAGGAAGCCTCCTCCCCCAGAGACAAGGGGTAAATTGGAGAGAATCTCTTGACAAGCTCTACGGTCAACTTAAACTTAGTCAAACTTGGTGAGCTCATGGAGTAGGCAGGACTTTGTGGGATCAAACAGATCAGCATATCCGCGGTTGCATTCAGGCAGAGTAAGTATTGGGTCAGGGCGTCATTAGGATGAATAGAGGCTAGGCCCACTTTAGGAGAGGGGTCCCACCTTCTGAGGGAGCGCCGTGGCGCTCTCATCTATGCAAGGGATGGTAACCGTGACTCCACCAGGGAATTGTGCATGCTTGGTAGAGTCCAGAAGTTTAGTGGCGATGCCAAATTGGTGCCACCAGCCAACCCTCAAAATAACGGGGTATATAGGATTCTTTATCGAGAAGAAGCTCTCAACAAAGTAAACATCACCTGCAATTAAGGACCAGGTGTTAACACGTGATAACTTGGAATGTTTTGAGATGCACCACCCTTCACAAACTGACCAACTCTCAGGGGCAACTCCAGGTCCTCCTTCAAATCTTGGCGAATGAAGTTTTCAGTTGCACCAGTGTCCACCAAAGCAAGTGCTTGAGAGCTCTTCCATGCAGAGAAAAAAGTAGCCATGAACAAGAAGTAAGCAGAGGAGAGTTTATTTTCCTCAGATCCAAGAGAGACAGGATGGCTCTAAGCCCAGAGGGCGGAATATAGGTGAGAGGATCCCCTGAGAAATTCCAGCATATGACTTCACATTGCCAGTAAGTCGTCCACAGGACTTAAATGGTGTGGGGTAGCTAAATGCTCTATTTTCAGCGGGAGGAAGATCTTTGTCACACGAGACTACACCAGTCTAGACAGCCAAGCTTTTGGTGGGGCCAGCCACGGATAGCTCTTCTTCAATCATCCTCTCATGGATCTCTACTCGTCTCTGGATGGGATCCGCCATGAGAGATGACTCTGGAGTGTTGGGAAATAGTTGTTTAACTGGGCCAACTGGGGTGACAGGTTGGACATAAGGCATAGGCTCCAAAATGGCAACGGCGGGTCCGTGACTAGAAGGAAGTGAATGCTCTGACTCAAATGGGTTAGACTTACTAACCCATTTACTTTTGAGGGCAAAAGCGAGGGATACTCCGTGGAGAGTGGCGGTGCAGGGCCAGTAGTGAGGGGACCCCCACCTATGACAGAGGTTTTAGTCTCACCTTCCAGCAATCTCACTGCTGGTTCCAAACAGTACTGGGAAAGTATAGAAGTAGTTCATTCTATAATCAGTTTGGAAGTGTCATAACAGCCATTGTCTCAGCTGGATATGTCACCACAAGATTAGAAATATGTTGGTGCCCCACAGTGATAAAGTTGTCAAGTTCTTAGATCTGAAGTTCAGCAGTACAATTAGTCTTTGTGGCACAGAGGCTCCTAGACAACATGGAAGCAAGGATGGAGCACGTCCCAGATAAGGAGGCTGGAGGGTTATTCAACATTCCAAGGGAAGCACCAGTATTATCTAGGGACTTGCGGAGAAGGGCCATTTTCAACTATTCAAGAGATTCCAACCTTGATGCACGCTCTTGAAACAGGCGCAAGTATTAAGCTGTAGTGAGGTCTTCTTGAGACAAGTGTACAAAGGAGTTATAGTCCTCAAAGTTAGCAGGGGGAAACTTGCATAGATGACAAAGGTTTCCAATGCTGGGAGAGATTCCAGGAGGGATCTATTATTATAACCCTGGAGAGTATTCATTGGCGATCTCCCTCTGAAATCTCACGGAGCAGAAGCTGGAGAAGGAGGATGTCAGCTAAGTCCTTGCCTTGAGACTTCTGGTGGGCCCTAAGACTGGATTAAGTGTTGAAGATATCGTTTTTAAATATGAGGTCGCGTGAATAGTGGAGATTGAGACTGGTAGTGGCAGGTCTGCACACTGTAAGAGCGTCTTTAGTGAGGGAAGACGCGCAACACCCTCAGCACACACTTTGAGAAGGTAACAACCAAGTCCAGAAGGGATACAAAAGTACTAGACCAGTGGACCGCCTCAAATGGGTGACAACTCTGGGAGGGTAGAGCTAACTCTAGCCACCAACTGTAGAAGAAACTTACAAAAGAAAATTTAGGCCTTTCTCAAATAATGTCAGGGAAACTGGAGCGCAGGAGGTCACTGAGGGGATAGACCCATACCAAAGATGTGATAACAAGTAAAGTGACCCAAAAAATGAAGAGACGTCCTAAATGGTCAGCATTATGTTTCCTATGAATCTGTGGAACAAAACGCACAACAAACTGGCCACAACCATTATGGACAAGAGGCCCTGGGAGCTGGGAGGGTGGCGTAAATTTTTAGGATAGAGGGCAGTGAAATAGGAAGCAATGGATCCAGCGGAATAGGTGGTGGATTGGGTGGAGGGCTCACATACATCAGTAGGTGCAAACCAGAGCGGATAACGTACTTCAGCCATCACAGAACTTTGTTGAGTGATATCTTTGTTGAAAAACTAAAATTATACAGGAAACTTTCTTAGAGGTCTAAACTTTATTAGAGTGATCAGAGTATTTGAGAAAAGCGAAGCCTTTCTCAGCTTGGGACTTAATTTAAAAGAGAGTGATTCACAAAGATTCCAAATGGTTATTAAAATTTATATACTAGCCACAAATTCTTCTTTATTCAACAAAATCAAATTTGTTTCAAATTTGGCCAAATTCTGTAGCCTCATAATGTGTGATTTTCTAAGTTTTAGGTTCGATTACCGCCTGGTTTTTCGCCTCAGATAGACCGTTTTACTCAGCCCTGGCTGCAAAGATAAAACCCATTTTCTGTCAATGATCTTGGAGAGGTCAGTGACCCTTAGGGGTTTTGGTCTTTCCCCCAAGGGCTTGTTGGACTAGGCTTTAGTGGGGCGGTTAATTTCATGAAATATGTCACTAGATGAGACACATAGTGGACTATAATCCCAGCATGGCCACACATCTTTCCTCAAATGAGAATACTGTTCTAGTAGTCTCCTTGGGATGTCCACCATTTTTAACACCGTTTGGCATCAGGATGTGACCTTGCTTTTGTATATTATTTCTCACCAGTGGGCAAAGTTTCGTGACTTTCTGAATGATCAGCAACTTGTATCAGTAAAAAGGGTTTGCAGTTCCCTGTGTTCCTGAAAGAAACGACTGAAGCGGAATCCAAGGCTTCCACTTCTGCTATGGCGTGGCTGTTAGTTGGTATGATGGTAACGGAAATTGTTAGTCACCATCCCACAATCATTTTCCTCCCTTCAAGATATCAGTTCATATAGAGGGTATGTCTCTGTCATGCTGGTTTGTGTTCTGGGTGTTTACTCATCCCAACTGGCAGGCTAGTCTTAACTTTATAAGCTGGCTCTGTGGTAATTATTATATCTAATTACATTTATGTGTAATGTTAGGATAACATAATATCAAAAAATTAATCTTAGAATAAAATGAATTAGCTTTCACATTAGGAGCCACAACTACAAGGCACCCTGAACCAGTACTTTTTAGGTGAGATGAATTAGTAGGAGATAGTTATGAGTTAAATGACATTGTAATTGATAGGTGGGTTTCTTAGTTGATTTTTATAAACCTTAATGGCTTCCCATGCATATAACACCTTGAACATTTCTACTAATACCACTTGATCTACAAAATGAAGCCCCTACTAGGACTAATTTTAAGAATACTATATGAGACTTTATTCAAAAATTGAAATTTAGTAAAGATTTTGTAAAATATCTTTAGATTTTTATAAATAATCCAACTTCTAATACTAGCAAGGCTTTAATATATATAGCTTAACAAGAAGAGGTGGGCTTAAAGAATATGATGGTAAATTAACCAGCAATATATTTAAATGTACCAATAGGTTTGACGTCATATTTCATTATATCATAAAAACTAAGGATTTGATCATACAGTGCTGTTTTAAAAAAATCATTACTAGTTTTAACGTTATATACACTTTGGAGCTATATAACTCATCAACTTATCCAACCCTTAGATTAAATTAGTTTATTTAGGGAAGGCTGACATTGAGATGGACACTCCCAATATGTAATACTAATCAAGCACTAATAACATTAGAGGCACCCCAGAGAAGCTAACTCTGTCTCCTATTGCCAGCGGGAACACTAATTAAAGGAAGATGAATATCATAAGTAGTGGCTTTCCAACTATTGAACACATATGAAAGAAGTGTTCTAAAGTGATGAACCATACCGGGAACCAGGATGAAACCAATTGTCTTTGAGGGATGGTATATATACAAACAACCAGGCTTGGAAGTGGTCCATAAGGTGTGACTAATTCTGCATACAGTCTCCTGGAGGGCGGGAGTAAAACCTGAGATGGTGTCCAGGACAACCGTATGTATAATCCACATAGCAATTGCCACTATTAAGGATTAGAGGGAGGGTTGTATAGGGGAATCCAAGGACAAAGCAAAGTTGTTCCTGGAGAGGCTGAAGGTCTGCGTTTGTTCCTGGCGAAATAGATGCTGAACCTCACGCCATATCGCTTTTGACAGCGGGCACTCATCCAGGCAGTGAACCAACGTCCCATATTGGTCACACAGCACATGATGAGTAATGTGTTGGATCGCTCTGTGGTATGGTATACCAGTTTCAAGCACTGCCACACATGGGATCATACTTGTGGTTGTAGAAGAGGGTGATGAGTGTATTTCCATATGTCTTTCTGGGTTTCTGGGAAGTACAGGATGTCCAAAATTTCCAGATAGTCCACTCTGGCCTTGGTGGTGGACCTCCTGGGTATCTAATTGTTCAAAACGGCTTTCCCATGGACTTCCTGTTTAAATTGAGGAGTAGGACGACCCCTCTGTGGAGTATACCCGTTGATACTGATCCTCCATTATGCACTCCTAATATTAAGTAGAATCCTTTTAAAATGGGCTGGGGTCCTGTGAAGGCCTACTGCAGATGGGTAATTAGCCATATATGTGAGAAGAGGGTTGGAGTTATTGGGGTTATGTAGGCCAATGGCATGGGCAAAGCTGGTTCATGCTGCTCTCAACCAGTGTTAGGTTGGGAGTGAGGGGTTAGTTACTGAAGCAATCCATTTACTTAGTGTCAGGAAGTTGATATGACTGGATGATATGCTACCCATACCAACGGATCAGAGGGGGAATTGAGACGAATCTCGAGATTTACAGAAAAAGTTATATAGATTATAATTGATCAAAATGATGACATTTGGCAAATTGAGAGGATTTATGCCAAGATTCGATACAAATGAGAGTTTCTAGAAAAGGAAAGATGAATTGAAGATTAACAAGATGAGGGTGCATCCAGATTGGGGAACCAAAATATAAAGAGTCACATGGAGGATTGAAAGGGGATCTTTTCTCGTGTGGTTGAGTGATTGCAGATAAGTCTGCGATTTATATTAATAAAAGTCAAAATAAGCGGCAATAATCCATATATAAGTTTATTGAGTTTATTAGTAAAAATTAGCGATCTTCATATCATCCAATTTAGTTGCTCAGTGGCTAATACCCTGTGTAAACCAACTCAGCGGAATCAAGTCTATACACCAAGGATTAACAGTGGTGATCACTACAGGGGGCCACTAGGCGACTGTAGCTTTTCAGCAAAAATACAATGATGAGTCCTCATTTGTTCTGACATAATTTGATCACTTTCTGGGCGCAGTATGCTGAAGAATCCCAGGAGGCACCTAACCATAAAACAAAATAATTTACTGTGACCAGACCAGGGGATGATGAAGCTATGATCAATCTGCAATTGGAAAATTTCCCAGAGCTGATGACCAACCAACAAGGATGCCCCACAAATGTGACTCCCCAACAACTGAGGAATATTATGGAGTGGCTGTTGTGCAATATTTCCTATACAAAGATGAGACTGGGGAAAACGCCCTGAGTTTATTCTATAACCAATGCGACCAGGAAAATCGCTATGCTCTGTACATGTCTTATTTGGATGTGACTATAACAGGGTTGGCTCACCACCTCGGTACCCACAGAATTGAGGATTATCTAGTCACCTATGTGCAACCCTCAATTCGCTAGCTACTGCATGTGCTGGATTGCCATAATATTGAATTTGGAGATGTACTATGGTTTATGCGAACACAGCAGCACAATACTCACCTCCTTCTTGACCGTCTCAATCATTCATTTTTAGGAGTACAAGGGTCGCTGGCACAGATGGATCATTGTGTTGGGGACATCCACTGTTTATTGGACATTCTGGTACCACAGTTAGATTTAAAATTACCTAGAGTAATAAGAGAATTGCTGGATCAGCATGGCCTATCAGCGGAGTGGATTTAGCACATAACAACATTGGGAATAATACTGAGCGTTTTATGATGGAGCTAACCGAATGGGTGAAAGCTCTTGAAGCTGTGATTGCCCAGCTCAAGGAAAAAATGACCCTGATGGAACGGAAAGTGGTGGACTAAGTCAGATCTTTATTGGATGAATTAACCCAACTTCACATTGAATGGAGTGCCCAGCAAACGACAGATAACGTGCTTATCCTTTAGTCAGCATCTCCCAAATATCTCCAGCTTATTCATCGGGTTACACAACTGGAAGTTGTTAGTCAGGTGAGCGCCAAAGAGCCTTCCCTCTTCCAATTAGTGAGACAAGAGAGTATGCGGCCATGCAAGGGCGCCTTGATACCCTTCGATGGGCCAACAAGGAATTGGTATGGGAACAAGCCTCCCTCATCAACCAAATAAATGATGCCAATCAACAAGCGGATAATGCTAGCTGGCAGCAAACCAACCTGCAGAACACTATTGAAGAGGCTCTTTTGTGATTACAAGCTGTGGAACAAAAACTGAACGTTGAGAGGGAATTCTGCTGGGAGTTGCAACATCATTATGAAATGCTGCAACAGGAATTTAAGGATGGATGGTGTAAATGCTATTTGGTTAAAGTGGAGCAGTTGATCAATGAACAGTTCGTGGGGCATGTCAGAGCTGGGGGAAATAGGGCAATTATTGGTGATTCGGAAGAATGCTATGGATCAGCAAATGAATATCCCTCAAGCAGTACAATGGACCCCCCGCGCAACATCACTTCTTCCAAGTCCTTTTCGACAGATTTGAGTCCATCTGGCCAGCTGTATGATAATGAACAAAGGGATGGTTCCTGTAGTCGCTCTGAAACCAATTCGCCTGCTCCTTGCAGCAGGAACCTAGAGCAAAGCAAATTCATTCATATCAAAAAATTATCTCCTACAAGTTGTGATGGGAACCTACACAGTTACTTTAAGCGTTTTGAATTCGCTGTGGGTGGGGCTACTGATTGAAAAAAAGCGAAGTTTGTTGCTGTCCACTTTAGATGTGGAAAGCGCTGATCAAGTTACCTGATATCTTCTAAATAGCTTGATATTTTATGAAGAAGTTAAAGCGATTGTTATCCGGCTGTTTGGGGGCACTATCAAGATGGCTCAACGGAAAGCTGACTTTATGACTATACAGTCTTACCAAAATGAGACCCTGTTAGAGTTTGCTGAACGTTTTTTGGTGGAAGCACACGTCCTACTTGGAGCTAACATTTTATCCACCGAGGATGTTGGTATAGGGGATGACGGAGGCTGTCAAACCACATTGGGAACTATATAATGCTATGTCTCACATGTTGGATGGAGAGACCAGACTTATTAAAATTGTGAACACCTTATGTTGACTCTCCGCCACGATCAGCACCCCCAATGTAGCCTGAAAAATCTCTACTGTATCCGCTCCAACCTCTTCAGGATATAGGCTGCAGCGACTGAGTTATCAACCACTGGAACATATTTGTCGCTCATATGAGTCAGTGGACCCTTTTCAACCCATGTACGCTTCACCAGTTTGTCCGCTACTGTGGAACCATACCGGCAACTTCTGACCTGGTCCTTCTGCCACAAGCTATATATGCGACCCTTTTATGAACACTTGCTTCCAGTGTGGATGAAGATGGAATTATGCGGTAATTGCCCTAGCAAGCCACAAGTGTATGCAATGCCAACTGAGAAAGTTGAGCAGGGAAAAGCTCAAGCGGAGTAGAGAGATGTGATGCTCTACCTCCGCTGAGTCCAATTCACTTCTCCCTAACAATCCCCAAACGTCTTTTAAGGTAGAATTTGAACCTCAATTGGATGATTTGTTTTACCAACAGCTTTCGTTGGATAACCCTGATTCCACTCACAAGACTAAAAGTTCACCTCATAGCCCCAAGTTCCGCCAAGACATGCAGAAGCCATATGCATGGCAGATCCTGGAACAAACTGGCACCAGCAATGTGGATTACTCGACAAATGTCACCTCTTTAGTAGGGATTATTGTGGCCATTCTGGTGGGGAGATCACTAGTTAGTATCCTCAGACTGGCAATGGAATTTTCTCCTTTTTGAGTAACACAAAGCCCTTGAACATACAAGTAATAAACACTGATGGTTCTTCTTACTTGGAATGTACTTACTGTGACATTTTTGTTTAAAACACAAAAATTAGTGCTATCATAGACACGGGAGCACCTGTGAACATAGTTTCCACCCGGTTGGTGGCTAAACTTATGTTGAAACTGGATGTGGACCATTGAGTAGTATATGGGACCACGGGAACGCATAGCACTGTTCTGAAGGAGCATATAGCACGTTGCCTTTACAATTTGGGTCAGTCCAGGTGTCCGCTCTAGCAGTGGTTTTGCCAAATAACAACAACAATATGTCAACCATCGCGGCTTTTCTGAGGAAATTTGGCGTTGTGATAAGTATAGGCGGAGGAAACTCTTAACATTTTGTGCCAACAGATTCCCAAGTATTTTTCCTCTTGTGAAATCCCAATATATCCAGTCCGCTCTAGTCAAATCAGTCTAGCGTACAGCAATGGAACGATTCCTGTTCGTTATTGGCAACTGAGTTGGCAGACCAGGACCCTCCCCAACCAGATATATGAGTACAAAGGGATTCCGCTTCAGGCAATGAACGCTTTGAGCCTACTGTCTGGACACCAGTGCATAGTAGGGACTGGGCTTGAAATTAATGTCACTAAAGGGCTTTACAGAGAAATTATGGAGCCTCACCAGCACTCAAAGTTTGAACCACATGTAGCTCCAGGGCTACTGCTACCTGGGAATGGGGAGGTGAAAGTGCTGCTAGCGAATTTACAGAAGAAGGCAATAATGATCCGGTGGCACCAAGTGGTGGCTTACCTACATTAGTCCCTATAGAGGAAGTTCGTCGTATTCATGATTTCAGCTCATGGGAGGATCTTAGACTACCAGCAAGCTCGTCATTTGGCATACTGACCGTGGTTCCACGGGAAGCACTTACAGTATTATTGGCGGAACAGCAAGATAAAGCTATGCATTATTTGAAAAGTATCATAATATCTTTGCACATGACAATCATGATCTGGGGTGCGCTCAAGGAATGTACATCAGATAGATACAGGGGATCACCCTCCCATTTGATCAAAACCTATTAGACATTCAAAAGCGGTGGAAGAGCCGCGTCTCCTCTCCCATCTCTCGTGACAACCATCTGAGTGATTACAGGTCACTCACCGTTGTCCTCACCACCACACTTAGACAGTCGCGTAGGTTCTGGCCTAGGTTTGCCCCAGCTCTTCTCAACAACCCCTTCACTAAGGAGAAGCTGTCTATGACCATCCGGGAGACTCTCACCTCCCCCACCCCACCTGCTTGACCACAAGGCTAGATGGGCGGTGACCAAGGAGGGCATCACCCGCGTTGCTTACAACTGTGCCAAAGCCCAGATGACTGCAGCTCGCGCCAGAGTCAAAAGGGCGGAAGCTAGAATCAGACATCTAGAGCGAAACTGCCAGCCTTCGCCCTCTCCCAGATGGTTGGAAGACTGGGAAGCAGCGCAGTAAGCACTCCGCTTGGAGCTCACACTGCAGGAAGAACGGGCAGCAAACTTTACAACATCTCGTTACTATGCTCAATGGGAATGCCCCACCCGCTTCTTCTTTCAGAAACAGAAAGCCCGGTCAACAGCGCAGGATATTACTGCACTAAAGATTGGCATTACAACCACTTCAGATAAGGAGGAAATCACGCAGGAACTACACCGCTTCTACTCCAGCCTCTTCCATGCCACCCAAGTGGACCCATCGGACATCCAAGACTTCCTATGGCGGGCTCCAGAGCCGCCCATTGACCCACGGGATGATGAGGCTCTACTGGCGCCTATTTCCATCCAGGAGGTGATGGAAACTCTTCTGGAATCCCCACGGCTTAAAGCCCCAGTCCCAGACGGAATACCCTTTGAGGTGTACCTTCTGGAACCTGCAGTGATAGCCAGAACCCTCCGCGACCTCTTCGCTGCACTCTTGGTGAATGGCGAGGTCATACCCGACTCCAGAGGCTCAATCACGACCCTCATTCACAAGAATTCAGACCGTGAGAGCCTGGCGAACTGGCGCCCCATAGCGTTGATCAACACAGACCACAAGCTCTTCACGAAGCTTCTGGCCATCCGCATCACCAAATGGGTGTCACCTCGCCTCTCCCCATCCCAGCACGGTTTTATTCCGGGGAGGTCGTTATGGGACAACTATAATGACCTTCACGTGACTTTGACTGCTAACTCTCGTAAGGTGAATGGCTTTGTGGCTCTCCTGGATATGGAGAAAGCATATGATCGGGTATCCTGGAGTATATTGATGTTTCCCTGGCCCGCTTCCATCTCCCACCCGCAGCTAGGCGCTGGATATCAGCGCTCTATGACCAGCTCCACACCAGTTTCCTGGCGCCAATGGGTTTTACAGTGGCAGTACCAGTTGGACAAGGTCTCCGGCAAGGGGACCCCCTGAGCCCTATCCTTTTTAACATCACCCTTGACCCCCTCTTGGCCTCCTTACAGGACAAGCTAACGGGGATTCTGGTCCCAGGTAAAGCCCCCATACGCACCATGGCATTTGCAGATGACACTGCCATTGCATTTGGCTGCCCTGGGGATGTTGCCCTCGCTGCTGTGACCATTGAGAGGTACACCAAGGCGTCCAACGCCATGGTCAACACCTCCAAGACAACAGTTGTACAGGTCGGCTCCCCCACCTTCCCCCCACCATTTGGTATTGAACCTGAGCGCGGTACCTTCCGTCACCTGGGCGTTCTTACCAACCAACAAGGAGTAGCGCTAAAAGACAATGAGGACTTGCTCCTTGCAGCAGTTAACTCCAGGATTGCCAGCTGGAACCGGCGGCACATCACCCCCAGGGTCGAGCTCTGATGGCCAATGTGTTCCTCCTCTCCAAAGTCTGGTTCCTAGCGCACGTCTGCCCATTCACAGATGCCTTTTATACGCGGCTCAATGTACTCCTCCGCTGTTGGATCTGGGGCTCAAACCATCCACCAATGGCCCTCTCAACCATTGCCCAACCCTGCAATGAAGGGGGCTTAGGGCTTCTGGACACGCGATCCCACGCCACCACAATCTTCCTGAAGTTCCTATGGCCAATTGTCTGCTGGGACGCGACCCCCATGCCTCAATGGGCGCCCGCCCTCCGCCAGTCAGTGTCAGCAGCTCTGGGTCTTCCTAGAGCATCTCTGACCTCATTAGGGGAGTGGCTCACAAACCACCCAGGCCATTGCCTAAAACCATCCTCATCCCCCCTACTGGAACCAGGCTCTCCTTGCCCTGAGACGAGTAGGCGCGCGGATCCACCATGCCTTCCCATACAAAAGGGAAGGCCCTGGCCCTCAGCCCCCGTCGCCATGCAATTGTGCACAATGGACAAGTTGTCACAACTCGCCTCAACCCCCAAGATCGTCCTCCCATCCGCCCAAGACTCCTTGAGCTCCTCCCTCCCTCCGTGAGATTTGACCTTAAGGAATTGTGGAAGGACGTCTATCACCCCATCCTGTCAGCAAAGGTGTCCAACACCTTATGGAGGGTGCTCCACTGTTCATACAGGACAGGGGACCGGACTGGCCCTACCTTCCAGCACCAAAGCTGCCCCCGCTGTGTGGAGCCTATTGACTCCCACCTCCATCGTTTTTTCACCTGTCCAGGTGTCGCCGCATTCTGGCCAAAGGCCCGCGCGCTCCTCCATGCTCAGCCCTGGTCCGGACACCCTGTGCAAGACCTCATGTTTGAGCAGACATTGCCTGGTTGCCACCGACCCCTCCGTGTCCTCGCCTATGCCACAGCCATCTGGACCATCCATAACTCCTTCCTTCGTGCTGCCTTTGACCAGCAGGTGTGGACCCTTCCACACATGAACACCCACTTTCAGGTACGCTTTGAGATGGCCCTGAAGGTCTGCACTATGTCGCCAACCCTCCCCCGCTCAGTTGTCACTGCAGCACGGCTCTGGCGCACAAACCCCCCTCCCTTTCTCGATGCCTCCTCCCTCCCCTTCCCTCGCCTCAGGCTCTTAGGAGCCCAGGCGTAATTCAATAAACATAGATGAATCCCCCCTTGGGTTGGGACCATCTATAACTAAAAAAAGCGGTGGAAGAGGTTGTCTCTGAAGAGATGGATAAACTTATTGTGCAAGGTATGCTAGAGCTGTCAAACAGTCCGTGAGCCTCACCTGTGCTCATTGTAAAGAAAAAGGATGGCTTAAATTGAGCGGTTATTGATTATCATAAGCTCAATAATGTAATGAAGAAGGATTCCTACCCTCTTCCACAGATTGACAACGCGTTAGATTGATTAGGTGGGGCAAATTATTTTTCTGTCATGGATCTGATCTCAGGGTACTGGCAGATCAAATTTGCCATTAGCAGAATGGGAGAAATGTGCGATCATCACCTTAAGAGGGTTGTTCCAGCTGACTCACATGCCGCAAGGATTGTGTAATGCCCCAACTACGTTCCAGCGTGCCATGTATATGATTTTAGGTGATTTAAAGATGTCCTGCATCCTAGTTTACCTTGATGACATCAATTTGTTCTCATGGACATTTACAGAGCACCTGGCCCACTTGGAACAAGTGTTTCAGTGACTCGCTGCTTTTAATACCAAAATTAAGCATCAGAAGTGCCATTTCTTTAAAAGAACAATTGGAATACCTCAGGTCGTCATGGATTTAAATGGGCTTAAACTGCAGCTGGCTAAAGTGGGAGTGATAAGCAAGATGACTCGTCCAGGGAATAAGCGGGACATTCAGGTGTTTCTGGGGATGGTTGGGTATTACCAATGGTTCATTCCCAATTTCAGCTGCATTGGGGCCCTGATTTTTGCTTTACTAAAGAAAAATGCTTCCCTCAATTGGATGGAACGATGCTAAAATGCTTTTGATGTGTTGCAAACCGCATTATCAAGTGCACCCATTTTGAAATATCCCAACTTCAACAAACAGTTTATAGTATAAACGGATGCATCCCTCAAAGCTATAGGGGCAGTATTATCCCAGAAAGATGATGACGGCTTAGAGCATCCTGTCACATTCTGTAGTCAAAGCTTGAACTGTCATTAACAAAACTACACCATAACCGAGCAGGAGTGTTTAGGGGTGATCTACGCTTACAAACAGTTTTAGGTATATTTGTATGGGGTAAGATTCCAAGTAGTGACAGATCACGCTTCCTTGCGCTGGCTACAGAATCTGCGTGACCTAGAAGGACAGCTTGCATGTTGGGCTCTGAAGCTTCAAGCATATGATTTCAAGATTTCTATAGGCGGGAGCAAAACATCAAAATGCGGATTGTCTTTCTAGGTTGCCAATGGTCGCTATCACGGTGGATTTAGCTGACATAATGTACAAAAAGATGGTGGCGAACAAATACCAGGATGAGCTGCAACAGGTGATCAAGATGTTAGATGGGCTCATAGAGGATACTTTCATATGTGGGGGAGAACTATATAAGTGGATCGGCGACATGACGTTGAGTTTCCCTAAACCTTTGGCCAGACCTGCGATTATTATGGATGCTCATCAGGCTGTAGGTCATGGAGGATTGCGGAAAACGCTGGAGTTTTTGTGACCCTGATACTACTTAGAGAGCATGCATTACGACATATTGGAAATGGTTAGCTGTTGCCATCAGTGTCAAGTGGAAAAGCCTTTCCACAAAAAAACCACATACCAGCTAGTTACCCCAGTTCGCCTGGAACACCGTTTCCATTGATGTAGTGGGACCTCTGACGACTAGCGCCAATAGATACAAGTATATAATCATTGTCATCAATCATTTGACCCAATGGGTGGAGGCCAGGGCTATTAGCGAATTGGGCGCTGTCACCACTGCAAAGTTTATTATGGAGTGTGTGATACAGCAACACGGCTGCCCACAGTTCATTCTGATGGATAACGGAACCAGCTTCACTTCGCATATTTTGCCAAAGTTGAACGAGTTGATGGCAATTCGCGGGGTTTTGACCACCCCATATCATCTGGAATCAAATGGGATGGTGGAGCGAGTCAACAGAGCCCTAGTGAACATACTCCACAAATTGGTAAAGGATTGACCCTAAGAATGGAGTTCCCTTCTACCTACCGCTGTCTTCACATATGATATCAGCTATCATTCATCCACTGGTAAGAGCCCATTTAAGCTGCTGTATGGTCGACATCCAGCTCTGACCACCTTGCTTTATTCGTGTCTAGAGGACACTGGTGGTGTGGATCCCCAGCGATATTTGAAGACTCTTACAGATACATTGATCAAGCTGCAAACAGAAGCCTACTCCACCAGTTTAGCCAAGAAGGTTCGCAATCAGGCAGCCTATCAGAAGAAACTGAGTGTACTTCCACTGTTCGCTGTGGGGGATCACGTTTTATTCTATGACCAACATGGATTTGGGCAGAAAACAAGCTTTTTCAACATCTGGGCTGGGCCGTTAGAGATAATTGAGAAGACTGGCATGGATGTCTACACTATTAAGGAACCCACTGGGGGTCAGATTATCAACCAAGTCCATGTGAAGTTCCTCCGAGCATATAAACAGTAAGAGCCTATTGTCCAGTCAAAGGGGGGTAATGTCAGGAAGTTGATATGACTGGATGATACACTACCCATACTGACAGATTGGAGGGGGAATCGAGATGAGTCTCAAGATTTATGGAAAAAGGTATACAAATTATAATCGATCAAAATGATGACCATTTGGTGAATCAAGAGGATTTATCTGAGATTTGATACAAATGAGAGTTTCTAGAAAAGGAAAGATAAATTGAAGATTACCAAGCTGAGGGTGCATCTGGCTTGGGGAACTGAGATATAAAGAGTCACATGGAGGATTGAAGGGGATCTTTTCTCATGTGGTTGAGTGATTGCAGATAAGTCTGCGATTTATATTAACAAAAGTCAAAATAAGCGGCAATACTCCATATATAAGTTTATTGAGTTTGTTAGTAAAAATTAGCGATCTTCATATCATCCAATTTGGTTGCTCAGTGGCTCATACCCTGTGTAAACCAACTCGGCGGAATCAAGCCTATACACCGAGAATTAACACCCAGAATCCTGGATGCCTGGTCCACGTGGTTAAGTAGGCCTATTCCACCGCTTTGGCAAGGACCATATAAGACTTCCAGTCACACATGGGGAGATCGACCTAGCCAAAGCTACCCTTGTAGGAGGGCATATAGCAAATTAAAAAAGATGGGGAGGAAACGATAGCATGGGCTGCAAACCATACTTTTGATAGTAGCATAGTGTTGGCCAGCACTACTGTACATGTCAAGCTGGTTTGTTGACCTCTTAATGATGTGATACGATTTGTTACATTAGCTAGTATGCTGTGTCCCATTATTGAATTAGCATATCAACCTGCTTCTATCCATACTCCCATGTGGCGCACTGGGCCCTCAGTGGGGCTGGACACAAAAATAGCACGATATTAATGTTTTGGGGTGATTTCCTGGGTAATCTGATGATAGACTAAACTACTGGATCCCACAAATTGAGGGGCGCTAGGGACCGTTTTGTTCAGTATCTACCAAGAAGGATGATTTCAGTTTGAATGTTTTTAGTGCTGCATTGCTAACCTTGGAGTATCCCCAGATTGCAGACTCCAGTGTGCATGAACCCTTGCTGCTGGATACCCCAACCACACAATCATTTACAAACGCAAGCATTTTACTGGTACTTGGCCTTTCACAGGTACACCAGTAAGACATGAGTTTACATTTCAGAAAAGTGGAACAAGAATAAAATTGTATAAAAGTGGACTCAGAGGGTCTCCTTGGCGAAGGTCCCTCTGAGGGCGCACCTCATCAGTGAGGAAACATGATCCTCATATTGCCATTGTAGCTGATTCATTAAGCATCATTGCCCAACTGATAAACCGTAGGGTAAGGTGGAACTGGTGAAGGCATGCCATGAGGTATTCCCATTTTACCCTATCATACGTTTTTCTTTGGTCCAAAAACACAAGCGCCACAGTAGCAGTGGATCGACATACATTGGCTACAGTATTTATATTGTCCCAAATTGAACTTTTAGGAATAAAGACAAATTGCTCTAGGGATATCAACTCAGATGCAATGACCCCAATTGGTTATCCATTATCTTTGTTAATATTTTACTATCAGTGTTAGTGAGGGAAATAGGGTGTCAGTTTGCTAAGTCCAGCTTATCCTCTTTCTGGTACAATGTTACCATATAAGCCTCTTGGTCCCCTGGGAGGAGGCATATCTCTAGGAGACTTTTATTCATTGAGGCTAACATTAGGGGGGATATATA
The DNA here is from genome assembly GCA_022478985.1 of Massospora cicadina. Classification (NCBI taxonomy): domain Eukaryota; kingdom Fungi; phylum Entomophthoromycota; class Entomophthoromycetes; order Entomophthorales; family Entomophthoraceae; genus Massospora; species Massospora cicadina. The sequence goes on from JAKSZP010013381.1 coordinate 111,834, forward strand.
GTTAAATTATTTTTTATAGATCTCATAAGGAATCCTATCTGGACCTGGGCTTTTCCTGTGTGGTGCACCACAAATGGCATACCAGAGTTTGTCTCAGGTTAGAAAATTTATAAGTTCAGGATATCAGAAAACAATGTGAATGTGTGCACTGGCTAGAAATTCATCTATTTCATTTTGATCAACTGGGTTGGCCCTGTATAACTCACAATAATATTTTCAAACTTTGGTTGATACTTTTGCCAGCGTTTCTGAGATTGATTTGTCCATGTGCCTTACCTGTGTGCAGGCCAAGTTTTGGCGCGGGGCAGAAAATTGGCGGAAAAAATATGCAGAGCATTCTTTGCCTGCGGTAATACTTTTGCTTTAAACTGTACACAAATATGGTGTTTGTGTTTACTGAACAGTGCATTAAGCTGAACTGACACTCTGGCCCATTTGCGTCCCCAAGCAGGGCTGTATCCTGTCATTGGGACATTATTCTCCAAGTGGTCCACCTCCGCTAAGGCACATTTGATGACTGCTGAGGAATCCCTAGAGCACCGTGACAAAAAGTGGCATGCTTGGGAAATTGAAGCTCTTTTGAATTTTGCCCATGTTGATACGGGATCTGCACAGAAAGGAGTTGTAAACTCCTGTGTCATTGTAACAGTGTCCATCCAACTTGAGAATGTGGGTATCTTGAGAATGGCTGGGCGAAGTTTACTCCATTTAGGCGCTTGTTGCTCTGGACTCAACAGAGTAAATGACATTGAGACCATCCTATGGTCCAAGAAACCTATCTTTGTCATTTCAAATTGTGATATCTTGGAGTGAAAGTCCATTAGTGCCAGAATGAAATGTATATGGTACATATACATCAACTGCCCGTTGTTTACATGGGTACATGACATGTCGTGTAGTAGTGGTGTCTTCTTGGGGATGGTATTGAAGAGGCCCAAGGTAGCTTTCATTAAACATAATTTGATATGTCCCTGAAGTGGATTATGTGCGGTTGGCCAGCGGTCCGTAGTTGGGTTGTCCCAACAGTTTAGGTCGCTGAACACAAAGGATTTAGATGGGAGGGGGAGGGAGGCTACATCCAGGATAAATTTCCGTCTTATTCGTGCGCAGGTCAGGACGTATATGTTGATTATTGTGTGCACTTTGGCTTCCCATGAAAAGGTCATGATGAGAACATGTCCATCAAGATGAGTTGTTTTTTTTCTAAAAATTTTAAGTTGCAGTTCGTCCATATCAGCACCCCACAGTGAGGTGCCCAAAAGGATTGGGAGGGGATAACCATGGTTGCCCATCTGTCCTCAGCACCCTGCGGACAGTGGGTTTCCTGGATTGCCAGGATGTCCACAAGTAAATTATTTTTAGAAAGCTCAGTTTTTTAGCCTGGGACAGCGAGACCTTGAGTCCAGCGATGTTCAGCATCCCTATTGTAAAGGATACCCCATCACTCCTTAAGAGTGAGGGGAAGGCCCCTCAGGCTCTACCTCTTCTTGCTGCCATGGAAGCCTCGCCAAATATCTTTGTCAGCTAGTGTTTGAGGATGGCATATTATTAGATACATAGTTATTCTCTTTGATGGTATCTTTAGCCATGGATTTCTTGCCTGATTATTTTTTTGTCTTTGAAGTTTTTGCGTTATTGAGGTTTTGTGGTGCATCGTCAAGCATGTCCATCAATTCTTCTCCAAAAACTCTGCAATATCTGGATTATAAAATCCACTTGTGTTTTTTATGCATGAATCCAGAGGGTGTGTATCATGCACATATTATGGGTTCAAGGGCTGGGTCCCCCATCTGATTGGTTGGGATGTTGTAATTTCACTGAAGTGGAAAACTCAGCCTGGTTGGCTTGGATCTGGATGGGGGGATGGCGGAGGCCGCCATGGCTACAGCCTTGACCTGTGCCCAGCGTTTCTGTTTTTTTTATTCTTATGGGGACACAGGTTTTACCTGGATTTTACACCCTTGTTCACCCCATGGGAATGCTACAGTAGAGTCTAATAAGGCTCATTTTGTCTTTCCCCCATTGCTTCCAAGAAAGCTTCATTCGGGGTAATCTCCTCTCTGGTGTGACAGGTGTGTATCTTGTGTCCAAACGCCCAACAATGAGAGCATATGGATGGTGCGCAGTCAACTGTTATGTGGAACGGTTGAGTCTGTTGTTCATTAAAAAAATGTCATGGTGTGTGGGATCTAAGTTAGGTCCTCTGCTACCCCTAAAAATGGGGTGGTCACTGCTATCGCCTACCTGTGCTTAGATAAGACATCAGTAAAAAATTTTGCGTTTTGAAGGAGCTGATTTTTTATATCTATGGAGTCCTGCTTTGAGATGACTCTCAAGGTCTTTATGCTTAATGGCCTAAGGGATGAAATCGAAAGTCACAAAAAATTGATTAATTTTATCTATTGTGTGTGCTTGGTTTTGACCACCCATTGACCCTCTGGGAGGTCAACCACCACGCACATCTGTGCAGCTTTGCCTGCTGCATACGCTGTTTTGAACCTGAGATCCAACCAAATGTGGGTTATTGTGTGCGGTGCTATGTACACTACTTCTGGGAAGTGGATGTGTACATCCCCGCAAACTTCTCCCAAAGAGCAGTCAAATTGATATCCAGGTAAACTCAGGCTCCATATTCCACTGATGACAGTGGCTGTGAGTGGGGAGTTTTAACGTACTGGTTACACTTGGTTTGCCATTCAAAGATTTCTGGCAATATATACACTGCGGTTTTCTTATTTTTTTCCAATCCACCAGTGTCCCTGGGGCGTTTTTGAACTTTAGGCGGTGTGAACACTGGACCTGTGCTTTTACCACGTTCACACAGCCCTTACTCAGCAATAGGCGCATACTCATTTTCCCTTACTAATTATCAAACTTCTATGTTTTGAATTAAATTGTTAACAATTTCTGATTGTAACGGGAAAGAAAAATTTTCCTTAGATAAATATTAATAATCAAATATCTTGTTGCACAAAAATATTTTTTGTAAAATTCCTTCACCAGAGTCAACCTCAGGTATTGTTTTTTTGCAACTGATGAAGTTCTTTATTAGTCCTCCTTCTTGAGGAAAGGGTTTCAGCTGTCACATATCTTTTGCCATTACCTTCATCTGATTGCAAGCTTGCATAATTTTTATCTATAAAGCACTGCTAATTCTGAGATAATGGTTGGTTTGGGATTGGAACTGATTGTGAGGTAAAGAAATTCAAAAGGGAGAGGCAGCGGCCACTCATCTCTCATACAGGATGTGCCATAAATCAGTAATATTGTCATAAGGCAGGTCCCTAGTGTTGTTTCCCTCTTAGCCCTATACTAATGTAAATCCAGTTAAGCTTGATAGCAACGCCCTAGGACCTTACATGTGATTATAGATTAACTAAAGTTTATAATACAAATAATAATCATAAACATACATAAACCTACACAGTGCATTCAAAAAGTTCTGGGACTAACGTTATAAAGACACAACTTTATAAATAAATAAACTTTCTTTTGTCATAATTTAACATACAACCTTTCCCTCTCTATACATATTTATATTGCTAAAACAATTGTTAAAAGGTATGCACATAGTTTCTATTTTGTATAACCATGTTTAAACCAGCTTTCACATTCTTTTGAATTGTCTCTACTTTATCAAAAGGATGAAACTTCAATGCCAACTTCAGATTATAATTATCCACCCTATTCACCAGATTTGGCTCTGTCTGACTTCTTTCTGTTCTCTAATATGAAGTTGGCACTGAAGGTTCATCCTTTTGATGAAGTAGAGACAATTTAAAAGAATGTGAAAGCTTATTTAAAGATGGTTATACAAAATAGAAACTATGTGCATACCTTTTAACAATTTTTTAGCAATATAAATATGTATAGAGAGGGAAAGGTTTTTAAATTTTTAAATTTATTGTGGAGAAAGCCGACCATGGGACGGACACTTCCAAATATGACTCAGGAAAGATAAACTTAGTACCAGAGGAGGCACCCCAGAGAAGCGATGCTATCTCTTGTTGCCAGCGGGAACGCCAATTATGGGGAGGGGGAGGGACGTGTGAAGGGGCTGTAGCCACTATTGAGCACGTGTGGAGGAAGGGGTCTGATTTGATGAACCAGACTGGGAACCAGGAGGAGACCAGCTGTCGGTGACATGGTGAAAGGTATCCAAACATACATGCTTGAAAGTGGTCCACCAAATGAGACCGGAATCTGTGGACAGCTTCTGGAGGGTGAGGATGGAGCCAGCGATAGCATCCAAGACAATCATGTGGATAGTCCACATGGCGATTGCAACCACCAGAGCACGGAGGGAGGGTGGAAGGGGGAGGCCATTGATGAAGCAAACATATCTCTTGACAGACTGAAGGGATGCGTTTGATCCTGGCCTAGCAGACGTTGGACTTCGCGCCATATCACTTTAGAGGTGGGGCACTTCTCCAGGTTGTGGAACAGCGTTCCATACTGGCCACACACGACACAGGATGAGTGTAAAGCGTTAGAGCGCTCAGCTGTATGATACACCTGCCTCAGGCGGCGCCACACATGGGAGCGGACTTGAGGCTGCAACAGAGGATTGTGTGCGTATTTCCAGATAGTCTTTTGGGTCTCAGTGGAATAAGGGATGTCAATCATGTCCAGGTAGTCCACCCTGGATAGAACTTGGGGTCGAATGGGGATCACGCCATCATGGATGGGTAGCCCCTGTACCTCTTGTGTGAACTGAGGAGAGGGGCGGCCTCTTTGTTGTATGTCCACTAATACGAATTCTCCATCCTGCGCTTTGCATGGAGAGTAGGATTCGTTTGTAGTGGGTTTTAGTCCCATGAGGACCTGTGGCCGATGTGTGTGATGCGAGGTATTTCATCAGGGAGTGGGGGTTTGATGGATTGTTGAGGCCCAAGGCTTGGGAGAAGTTGGAGCAGGCCGCACGGGACCAGTGTTGGGATGGGAGTGTAGGAGCGGTGACGGCCACGATCCAGGTGCCCAGGACTTGGCAGCATGAGCTTTGAAGTCAAGCAGGCCCATGCCACCTTGATGATGAGGGCCAAACATGACCTCTAGCCATACTGGTGGAGGGCGGCCTGACCAAAGCAATCCTTGTAGCAAAGCATACAGGGATTTGAAGAAGCTTGGGGAGAAGGGGATGGCGTGGGCTCTAAACCAGACTTTGGATAGGAGTATAGAGTTGGCAAGAACAACCCTGCCAGTGAGGGTAGTAGGGTGGGCTCTGAGAGAGGCGATTCGCTTCGTCACGTTGTCCAGTATATGGCACTCCATTACTGCTGACGCATATCCGCCTGCCTCCATCCACACGCCCAGATGGCGCACCAGTCCTATGGTAGGACGTGGCACAAAGGGGAGCACCAGTGGAGCGGTGTGTGTTGAGTTAGTAAGGTGTGGACGTGGGCGAGCAGATGGGCCGGGTTGGGAACTACTTGCTGGGGCCCAGCAGTTCTGATACCGACCAAGGAGGATGATTTCGGTTTTGGAGGCGTTCAGTGCCGCGTTGCTTACCCGGGAATATTCCTGGATGAGGGCTTTAAGCGTGCGTGCATCTTTGTTATTAGACACCCCCACCACGCAATCATCTGCAAATGCCATCATCTTGACTGGGGTTTGGCCTGGCACATGGACCCCAGTGAGGTGGGCATTCACATTTCATAGTAGTGGGTCAAGGCTGAAGTTGTATAAGAGTGGGCTGAGGGGGTCCCCTTGTCGCAGGCCCCTTTGAGGGCAGACTACTTCCGTTAGGAAGCCTGGGCCTTGCACTGCCATTGTCACAGATTCCGTGATCAGCATCACCCAGTTTATGAAGCGGGGGGTAGGCGAAATTGATCGAGGCAGGCCCTAAGGTATTCCCAGTTTACTCTATCATAGGCCTTTTGTTGGTCCAAGAATACAAGTGCCCCAGAGGCTGTGGACTGACATACATTAGCCACTGAGTGCACGTTATCCCAAATCGACCTTCTGGGGATGAAACCAAATTGTTCTGGGGAGATGGTGGCAGATGCTACAGTCCCTAAACGGTTAGCCATGATTTTTGTTAAAATTTTAGTGTCAGTGTTTGTTAGAGAAATGGGGCGCCAGTTGGCTAAGTAAGCTTATCCCCTTTCTTGAAGAGTGTGACAGTAAAGGCCTCATGTCCTCCTGGTAGGAGGCGCATTTCCAACAGGCTTTGGTTGAGTGAGGCTAGCAGCAATGGGATTATTATTTGAATTATTTTTTGTAGAACTCATATGGAATTCCATCTGGGCCTGGGCATTTTCAGTTTGGCGCACCGCAAATGGCTGTCCATAATATGTTCAGAGTAATTAAATTCATTATTTCCGGGTATCAGAAAATGGTGTGGATATGAGCTCAGTCGAGAAATTCCGCCATTTTGGCCAGCTGAATTGGTTTGGCTCAGTATAACTCAGAGTAATATTTTGCATTTTCGATTGCCACTTCAGCCAGTGTGTCCGCAATGGAATTATCTGATCTTCACACCTGTGTGCAGGCCACGCTCTGGCGTGGTGCGAAATATTTTTTTAAGAAGTATTCGGTGCACTTGTCACCTTTAGTGATGCATGTGGCCCTGTATTGGACACAAACCCGATGTTTGTGTTGCCTTTTGAGTGCGTTGAGGTGGGCGGCTGCCTCTGCCCACTTCCAGCCCCATGCAGGGCTGTATCCTGTGGCTGGATATTGGACTCCAAGTGGGCCAATTCTGCCAGCGCGCGCGAGATAACCACCGATGTGGCTCATGAGCATCTGGAGGAGAGATGGCGATAGTGGCGGATGGTGTCCTCTTTGAAAGTTGCCCATGTGGAAATGGGGTCTGCGCAAAACGGTGCAACAAAAAATTTTGCCAAAGTTGCCTCTTCCACCCATGAGGAAAATCCATGCGACGCGAGCTCAGGGGGGCAGATTTTGCACCAATGTGGGGCCTTTGCAACTGTGACGGGTAAGTGGTATGTTATTGAAACCTTTTGGTGGTCAGAGAATTCCATTTTCATTGTTTTCAAGTGGGAGATGTGGGGTTGGAATTTCGCCGGTGTTAGAATAAGTTCAATGTGGGTCATGGACCTTAATTGGACATTGTGGATGTGGGGATGCATCATGTTTTTGAGCAGTGGGGCATGTTGTGGCAGCGCATCCATTAACCCAAGGATGGCTTTTAGAACGAGTAGTTCTATGTGACCCTGTGGGGCGTGGGGTGAGGGTGGCTACCAGTCCGTTGGTGAGGTTAGCCAACAGTTCATGTCGCCAACTAGGAAAGAATTGAGGGGTAGTGGGAGGGATTTGACCGACAAGAAAAATTCCTGATGCTCATGTGCACCGTTTGGGGCGTAGATGTTGACAATTGTGTGTGCAATGTCAGCCCACGAGAAGGTGACAACGAGCACTCAGCCATTTAGGAATGTTTCTGAGGATGTGAATTTGAAAAAATTATTTTTCAAATTAGCACCCCACAGTGCTTCAACCAAAAGGATAGGGATGAGAGGAGCATTGTTTTCCAGGCTTCCTCAGAACCTCGTGGACAGTGGGACTCCTGGATGGCCAGGATATCCATGGGTAAATTGTGTTGTAATAAACTCAGTTTCCTAGTCCAGGATGGGGAGGCCTTGAGTCCGGCGATATTCAGCATCCCTAGAGTGAAGGTTTCCCCCATCGCACCTTAGGTGTGAGGGGGTGGGCCCCCAGGCCCACCAGCCTCTTCAAGGTCCCCACGGGCTTTCACAGCAGCTCGGGTGTTAGCAGCAACGCTATCAGGGTTTTTGTTAATTTTTGTGGAAAGAGTCGCGTTGGCTTTGGCCTTCACTTTTTGTTTTCCTGATGTCAGACGAATTTTTTGCAGTGCACATAAGTTTGGTGCACCATTGAGCGGGGCAGAAAAAAAATTTTCAGTTGGGATAGGTCCCAAGTCAGTTTCAACCAGAGCTTGGGTGCAGCGATTGGGTGAGATCAAATCTCCCATCGGATCCTCAGATTGAGTGGCCCGCTTGGCATGGGCCTCCCAATCTGATTAGGTGATGTATTCCCGAGTTGCTTCCGCCACAAAGGTTTCCATGTCCTCCTGGCATTGTGAGTGTGGGATAGCGGTGGTGGCTTTGGCCGCTTCCTTGGCCACAGCCCTGCGGGCCTGCTTGGCCTTCTTCCACTCTTGTGGGGAGATAGGCTTTACCAGAAGGTAGCAGCCTTGTGCTCCCCACGGGAAAGCCTCTTTGGTGCTTGCGGTTGGTTTGTAGTGCACCTCTCCGCTGGTCATGGCTGCTGAGGGGTGCTCTTGGAATGTGACGCCCTCCTTGATGGAGCATGCATGCGCCTTATGGCTGAACGCGTCACAGTGGGTGCAAATGGGGGGCGCGCTGTCCACGGTTACCCGGAATGGGTGGGTGGTATGCCCTGCAATGTCAATAAAGGTGGAGTGCGGGATCTGGGTTAGGTCCTTCGAGATCTCCTCAGTTGGGGTCAGAACTGCGATGGCTTTGCCGGTGCACAGGTGTGGCATCAGCATGAAACATTGCATTTTGAAAGATTGTATTTCGCCGTATATGGCAAGACTATCTTTCAGGTGTTGCTCCAAAATGTCACGTTTTACCGTAGTAAGAAAAAAGCCAAACGTGAGGAAAATTTGGTTATATTTTGTCCATCTGGTGCATTTGGTTTTGATGACCCATTGCCCTTCGGGGAGGTTGACCACTATGCACACCACTGCAGCCTCGTCTGCTGCTGTTTGCTTTCAAAACCTAGGTCCAGCCAACTGCGCAACATGGAGTGAGCTGCAACGTACACCGCGGTTGGGAAAATTTTGTGTACATCTTCACAAAATTTTTCCCATAAGGCTGTTTTTTGGATGTCCAGATACACACGGACTCCGAATTCCACCAACAAAAGTGGCTGGGAGTGTGGCATGTTGATGTACTGGTTGCATCGTGCTTGCCATGCAAGTATCTCCGGGGAAATTGTGACCGCCAGTTTTTTGAGATTTTTTTCTATTCCGCCGGATTCTCCGGGGCGTTTTCGAATGTTAGAGGCCGCAGGCCTTCCACCTGCTCCTCTTGCCTTGCTTGCCCAACTGCTCCCAGACATGGGCGCAGACTAATCTCCTCTGTGAGTTTATCAAACTAGATTTAATCTTGAATTGAATAGGTTGCAAAAGTGTTTGCAACGAGAAAGAAAAGTTTTAGAGAGGGAAAGGCTGTATGTTAAGTTATGATAAGAGAAAGCTTATTTATTTGTAAAGTTGTGTCTTTAAAACTTTATTCCCAGAACTTTTTGAATGCAGTGTGCAAGATTATAAAATAAATAAATAATTCAAATGTATAGTATTTTTATCTAACCATGGCAAGCTGACCAGGGGACGGGCAGTATTAATGCATGTGTGGAGATGGGGAGGGAGTGAAGAATAGCAATGATTAGAGAGTATTGGGCACCCTGTGGTACACAGGTTACCCCAGTTTACAGCTGAAACCTCCAGGTATGGGGGGATTGGTGTGCTACTCTGAGGGGGTTGCCCCCGCTATGGAACAGGTGTGGAGGAAGGGGTCCATAGGAGGAACCAGAGTGGGAACCATGACTTTATGAGTCTCTGCTGCCTTGGCTTTATATTTCCATAGAGCCAGACTTTGAAGTACTCCAGTAAGTGGACGTGGAACCTATTGATGACCCCATGGATGGTAGGGACCGTGCCCTTGAACAAATCCAAGGCAATAGATTGGATTGTCCACATTGTGATGGTTACCAATAGGGAGCAGAGGGTGTATGGGAGTGGGGACACAATCCAGAGCGTTGGGAGGCTACTTGAGATTGAGAAATTCTGGTTGTCTTGGATCTTGAGCAGGCTCGCGACTTCTTGCCATATGGCTCTGGACAGGGGGCAGGTTTCTAAGCGGTGGTGTAGGGAGTTTTCTCCTCCACATACTGCACAGGTTTTGTGGAGGGAGTGGGTGCAGTCCGCTGTTCTATAGGTCCTTCTCAGGCAGCGCCAGGCATTGGCTCTTACCCTTGGCTTGAGGAGTGGATGATGTGTCATCCTCCATATTGCCTTCTGTGTGTTTAGGTCATAGGTGATATCCAAAGCATCTAGGAAGTCAATTTTGGCAATGGTTGGGGTCGTAGTTAGTATATCCTTGAGGGAATGGTCTTCTTGCTTTTGTATGATGAGGTGGGATCTAGGTCATCCCCTTCCCTGCACAGTGCCAGTGGTAGCGACGGTCCATACCATGCAGTGGATGGCTCAGAGGAGGCGTTTAAAGTGAGGGGTTTTTCCATGCGGGCCCATTGCATTGGGCAGTTAGTGTGGTACATTAGTATGCTGGATGGGTGGTGCGGGTTAGGTATTTTGAGTGCCTGCACAAAGTTGGCCCTCGCTTCCCTGACCAGTGCTGTTGTGGGGGGTCCGGTGTTAGCACTTCCTCTACCCAGGTGCCCAGGATGTGGTTGGCATGGCTCTCAAAGTCTATTAACCCATGCCTCCATGGGAGCATGGACCATATAGCGTTATACCCATATGGGTGGATGGTATCCAGGCCACAGTCAGCCCTGGATGAGCGCATGGATTGATGTTATAAAGGTGGGCGAAAAGGGGATCACATGTGCAGGGAACCACAGCATTGGGAGGATGAGCGAGTTGGCAACTGCCACTCGCCCCATTAGTCCCAGGGATCTACCCTTGAGTAAGTCTAATCTGTTGGATACCCGTTGTAGTAGATTATTTTCAATCATCTCATTTGCATACCCCCCTGTTTCCACCCATATCCCAAGGTGGCGGACAGGGGTGGAGGTAGGGTATTGAAAAGGGTAAGATGAGTGGGCTTTTAGATCTCAGGTTGTGTGTATTGGTGGATGTGGTCCAGTTGTTGATGTATTTGCAAAGGAGGATTATTTCAGTTTTCCATTTATTAATCAATGCATTACATACAATGGAGTATTCCTCTAGGGTGCGTTCCAACTGTCAGGCGTCGCTGCTGTTAGCTATACCTGTCACGCAGTCATCCACAAAGGCTAGTATCTTGACTGGGGGCTGGCCTTGTGCAGTTATGCCCATGAGGTATGAGTTGGCAACGCGGAGGAGTGGATCAAAGCTGAAGTTGTAGAGTAGTGGGCTGAGGGTGTCCCCTTGCTTGAGCCCTATGAGTGGGGTGATCCTGTCAGTTAGGAAGCCAGGGCCACATACAGCCATAGAGGCGGATTTTGTGAGAAGCATCGCCCAGTTGATGAACCTGGGTGGGAGATTGAAAGCGCATAGGCACTCCTTTAAGTATGGCAAAATAAGTGGTAATATGCCTTCTCCTGATCAAGGAATACCAGGGCTCCCATAGCTTTGGATTGGCATATATTGGCGATGGTGTGTATGTTAGACCAGATGGAGCGCCCTGGTGTGAAACCAAATTGGTTGGGTGATTTGGCTTTAGAGGCTAGTACGCCCAGTCTGGTAGCTAGAATTTTTGCAAGTAGTTTTGTGTCAGTATTTGAGAGTGCTATTGGGCGCCAATTGGCCAGGTCCAGTCTGTCGCCCTTTTTAAACATGGTAATGACATAGGAGTCCTGGCCTTCAGGCAGGATATGGGTCTCCAGCTGGCACTGGTTAATGGATGCTAGGAGGAGGGTGGCTATTTGTTTAAAGTATGTTTTATAAAATTCGTAGGGTATCCCATCAGGGCCTGGGAGTTTTCCTATGAGGTGCACCGCAGACTGTATTCCAGAGCTCCTCCTGCATTATCTGGTTTTGGAGACTATAGTCTGGCGGTGCACTCTGTATTCTGGTGGTGTGTATATAATTTATTTTTGGGGGTCAGGTGGGGTGTTGTAGTAAAGTTTGATGTAATAGCAGTGTATTTCCGCCTTGACCTCCATTGGGTCAGTTGCCACAGTTCTGTCAGCTTTGTGGACCTGTGCGCACTGAAGAAGATTGCCTCAGGAGTGGTATTGGCGGAAGAAAACAATGAACAGGTTTCGCCTTCTTTTATGTGCTTACCTTTTCATGATAATTTAATTCTGTGTTGGTGTTCATGGATGAGGGCGTTTGGGCGGGCAGAAACTTTTCGCCCATTTGAACTCCCAGTTTAGGCTGTAACCAGACTTCGGGATGTTGAGTTCTAGGTAGTCCTGTTCCTCCAGGGTGCGCCTGATTGTGGCAGTATCTATGGTGTATTTGTGTGATTTGAGATGACGAATTTTGTTGATTAGTTCAGATTTGAATTTTTCTTAACTTTTAATGGGATCTGATGTGAATGGGGTTGCAAATTTTGGGTTTGAAGCTTCATGCTCAAACTAGTCAAAAATTTTGGGTAGTTTTATATTCTCCAGGTATAGCTTCCTCCAGGGTGACATCCACATTTGAGTCCTGGTTAGTGTGAGCTGCACCAAAACTGGACGATGGTCAGAGAAATTGATTTTTTGTATATAAGTTAGTAATAAATGAGTGGCATGATTTCAGTGTGAGGATGTGAATGATGCAGCTCATCGAGATGAGCGTTCCCTTGCATATGCTTGGGTGGATCATGTGGGGAAGGAGTGGAGACCTGGGGGGAGGGTGTCATACAGGCCAAGGGATGCCTTCATTGCATGGAACTAAATGTGTCCCAGTGGGTATACCAAGGGGTTGGGCCATCGGTCCATGGTGGGGTTGTCCCAACAGTTAAAATCGCCCAGCAGGATGGTATCAGTGGGAGGTCAAGCATTGGGATGGATTAGAGGGATTGTTTCCTCTTAGATGTGGTGCACAGTGCATAGATATAGGCGCAAGGCTGTAGCCTCTTAGTTTGCAATTGTTGCATTTATGATGCAGACATGTAGATGCAAGGAGGATTCAACAATTCTTAATTTTTTGTTATTAAAGATGACCACCCCACAGTGGGACGTCCATATTGACTGGGAAGGTGAGACCCTGGCCGCCCAGGATCCCTCTTCCCCCTGTAGACAGTGGGTTTCTTGTATGGCCAAGATGTCTACAGGGGGTTTGCACTGGAAGTCCAGCTTTTTGGCTCGGGATGCTTGAGCCCTAGCTCCTGCAATGTTTAGCATCCCTATTGACACTGAGAAGCTGAGGCGCCTCAGGAGCGGTTGGGTGTGCCTTCCAGCCATAGTCCCACGCTCATTGCTTTGGGTGTGCTCCGTGTGATTGGGCCAGTCCACTCTGAGGCGTTTTCCAGCTCCTTACTTGTAATGTTTTGTGTGGGTTTTGTTGGATTTAGGGATTGTATTAAGCTTTTCTGAACATGATTTTGTTTGACTCAGATTGGTGCGCTAATTGGTTTCTGATGTTTTGGTGTTTGATTTCGAAGTTCTGGGCCCTTTTGTTTCATTCATAGTGAAGTCAAATTGTCCTGGTAAGTTTATTTGATTGAGATCATGTGGTGATTCTGTCATCTTGTTAGAAAATTTTCTGCATGGGTTGTCTGATCTGACTGTTTGGCTCAGTTAGTATTCTCCTTGGCTCCTCTGGCTTGGACATTCTGTTCTGATTGGCTGGTTCAGCCAATTTTTTTCTCTGTCCATCTGGATTTGGTCTGGGTCAATGAAGGAGGTTGCAAGTGATGCAGCCTTGGCTGCTGCCCACTTGTGGGCCTTCTGCACCTATTTTACATAATTTGGGTGAAACTGGGTCTATGAGGACGTAGTGCCCATTCTCTCCCCAGAGAAAAGCGTGGTTCGCGTCAACCATTTTTCCAAAGGTCTCTTCATCTTCATCCATAGCATTATTGCAAAGGTCTGGGGCCAAGATTCCCTCCTTCACGGAGCACGCATGTTCCTTGTGCCCCAGTGCAGGGCAATGGTTGCAGATGGGCGATGCACGTTCCAGTGTGATGCAGAAAGGTTTTGACAATCCCCCATCTGGGAGGTGAAACACCACGGTGCGTGGGATTTTGGGTAGGTCTGCAGCCACATTGGGAACCAAGTTGATCATGGCGATTGCCTTTCCTGTGCACAGGTTTGGCATCAGGCGGAATCGCTGCAATTCTAGTTGTTTGATTTCTCTATAACTCTGAAGGCTAATTAAGATTTCCTCCTCAATTAGTTTGTGGGGGAGGTTGGTGGGGAGTGAGTCAAATGAAATAAAAAAGTGTTTGCTTTGTTCCATCTGGTGCGCGCGGTGCACACAATTCATTTACCCTTGGGGAGGGCAATTTTGACACAGACATTTTGCTGCGGCGTCTGCATCCTCTTTGGTTTCAAAACTCATATCAATTCAGCTGCAGTGGATGGTGTGGGTGGTAATGTATACCGCGTGGGGAAAGAGGGAGGCCTGTGCCTCGCCTACCTTTTCCCATAGGGGTTGGAATTCTACCCCCAAGAAAAGTCAGAGCCCATGTTCCACTTTTGATAGGGCTGTGCATACTGTACTTCAATATATTTGTTCTGTTTTTTGGTAAACTCCAAAAGCCTGGGCGGTGTTTGGGTTTGGGGTTTTTTGGTGGCGTTGGCGCCCAATCCCCCTCTAGGGCGTTTTTTGCCCTTGGGTGAACCATTTTGGTCATTCAACAATATGACTTTTCGCCCAGTTTAGTTGAGTTTTGTTGAATTCGCTCATCTCAAATGTGTGATTACAAAAATATCTGTTTAAATAGAATCTTAGTAACTGATGTTATTGTCATGGGAAAGAAAAGCTCTGATATAAAATATAAAACAATTATATAATCAAGCTTAAAAAGCAGCATCTTACTCAGTATAGTTTTTATAAGGCTACATTAAAGTGATTTAGTTAGTAGAGAACATTAGTAGTAAAAACTAGCAGAGATAAATTGCAGAAAATCTAATACATAAATTGGTGTTGACTTGTACATTTAGATAGTTTAAAGGGTAAAAACTTCTACATTGGTCCAAAGCTGGTGGGAGTTGGCAGAGCTAATAAGGCAAAATCCTTAGTTTAGGATAAACTATTATTTTACTAAAGTATAAATGGGCTGCAAAATGCAGTTCAAGAATCATATAGAATTCCAAGCTGTGGTTCTCCTAGAATCAGGGGAGCTTAAATACTGAATATCAGGGGAAACTAAATGCATGATGGACTAAATTGGTAGTTTGGCAAACCCAACTATACTTTAGATAGTAATTTTTATCTGCTGAGTTTTTGTGTAACCATAAAAATCTGGCATTACGCATTGACAGTAATTCTGTCAAAATCCAGAAAGGCAGATGTTCAAGGTTGAGTTGTGTTAAAATGCAATTGCCACAATAAACTTAAGTCATTTTGTTACCACTTTATGAGATGGAGTCTTTGTTGGGCAGCAGCATAGGTGATGTGAGAGGGGAATGATATGCGCTGTAACAGCCGCATAGGTCCACAAACAGGGCACTTTTGCCAGTGCTTTGGTGGCCCAGGGTCACTAGTGCAGTGGAAGCCATCTAAGAGAATTTTTACTGTCTACCACAGGCAAATATTTTGAACAAACGAGAGGTACAACAGAAAAATTTTCATTGCAGGGCACTGTAGGGGGGATGGCATTATAGGTGCATGCAGCCCAACTGTTTGCAGGGTGGGAGATCAGAGAATGGCGGACACCTCAGCAGCATGAGGAATTTGGACATGGAACTTCAGCGGGGAGGGTGGCAGACTAATATTAGAATGATATAATGGGCTAAAGCTGCTACATTGTCCAAAGCAGGTAGTGATTGGAGGATCTGTAAAAAACCAAACCTTAAGTCTATAATAAACTATTGCTCTAAGTAAAAATGGGCCGTAAAATGATTCCCAAAATAAAAAATAATAATAAAAATTATGTATGGAATTCAAGATAGGGCTACTTTATAATTAAGT